>JBBPBX010037815.1:8880-30721 GCA_038048925.1 Garcialebias charrua | reverse complement strand
TGAGGTGGAAGGTGATTGATACATTATTTCTTACCAAGTATTGATGTCTGACGTTCTGTTCTGATCTGTGAGCAGCTGGGCACAGATGAACTGCTCTCCAGTGGTGGAGTTGATGATTCAGGTGATGGATCAGGGGCATTCTGTGAAGCCGAGGGGTTTGGAGGTTCCACTGTGGACTCTGTAGCGTCACATGCTAAAATATGTTCCGGAAAAAATACAGTTAGAACAGACTACAGTTAGCATGTGCGCTAGTTAGCATAGCATCGTTAGCATCGTTCTCAGCCTCTTTTTTAAGAGATATGTTCACAACCGATGGGATCTGTAACTTACAATGTGTTAAACGTTATAAAACACTCACCATCTTCTATGACTGATTCCTCATGACAACCGAACGGACAAGATCGCGGTTGTTTACAAAAGACCAAACACAGTCCCCTCTGCGCAACCTCCTCTGTGCAGCCTCCTCTGCGCAGCCTCCAATGCGCAGACTCATCAACACAGACTCCACCCCGCACACTCCTTTCCCCCTGACCAATCAGTGACCGAAAGTGTTTCTGACGCGACGGGCCAGCTCACATGAGCGCGTGTTGGGACCCATATGAAATGGGACCGGGAGCGGCGCGGCACGGAGAATCCGGTGGGAATGGCGTGAAGTGGGTGTCTGCGACGCACATATGACGTCATAACCGAATCCCGGTTAAATCAAATCCCGGTCCGGGGGCCTTTCTGGGTGGAGTTTGCATGTTCTCTCCGTGCATGCGTGGGTTTTCTCCGGGTGCTCCGGTTTCCTCCCACAGTCCAAAAACATGCATGTTAGGCTGATTGGTAACTCTGACCCTAGGTGTGAGTGAGACAGGTCCCTCTTGTAAATGAGTCCCCGTGGCTCAACGAGGATAGCCTGTATTAGGGCTGGACGATATGGCCAAAATTTTTATCACGATATAGTTCTTAATTTCGGTCGATAACGATATAATTCGATATCGATATAAACAATATAAAAGCCTAAAAAAACTATAAACTATACAAATAAATTAATGTTCACCTTGTATTTGTATTTAGCCTCCAAAAAGATGGAAATCACCATCAAATAAACAAACTTCTCAACCCAATAATTCTCAGTTGGGTCATCTGGACAGTTTATTTTTTTATAGAAACGTTTCACCCTCCATCCTCCATCCAGTTTCTATAAAAAGAAACTGTCCAGATGACCCGACTGAGAATTATTGGATTTGGTACGTGGATTATTGAGCATGAACTTTCTTGCCATAAAATTCTCAACTGTGTCAATATTAATAGTTTTAACTTTAAACATCTTTAAAATTTACAGCATTGAAATTTATAGTTAATTAAATAAAACTTTTGGGTGTTGTTATTTATAAGAAGCTGACATAGAAATCTCATGGAAATTACTTAAGAATAAAAATAACAAAATCAATTGCATTACTGTATAAAGTAAAATAGTTTTTGAATGACAAAGTTTTGAATATATTGTATAATGTAATGATTGTTCCATATTTAATCTGTTGTATTGAAGTTTGGGGAAAAGCATGTAAAACTATTACAAACCCTGTTTTTATTTTATAAAAAAGAGCTATAAGAATTATTAGTAGGAAGTGCTATGGTCACCCAACAAATATTTCATCAGTTTAAATTATTAAAATTTTATGATTTGGTTGAACATAGTATTTTACAAGTCATGTATAAAACTTTAAAAAAAATTACCCCCCAAATATTCAATTAAAATTTGTTTAAAGTTATTAAACCCTGAAGGGAATGTAAATGTTTGTAAAACCTCCATTTAGGACTAGTTTGAAGGAGCTGAGTTGTAAATCAGGAAACAGGATTGTGTTGACTTGATATCACCATAAACATTTCTAAAACTATTTGTTTTAAAAGATGATTAAATCAAAGTTGTTGGGAAGGTGTGGTGCAGGTGAAGTGAAGGTTGTTGTTCGTTTGTACTTATTTTGTATATTTTAAAGACCGTGTAAAGTGAATTTCAACATTTTCTTAAATAAACATTATAAATGTGATAATTGTAATCTTGTAAATGAGTAAAAAGTCTCAAAATTGTAGCTCAATTAATTTTGGAGTTATAGAGCAAACTGTGTATAAACATATTTCTGGTTCAGGATTTTTTAGGCGTGTTTTAAACGTGACCGCGTTTCGTCACGCGGTCCTCATTAGTATAGCCCCACCCCCTGCAGCTCCAGCCGTATAAATTCGCCTCGGTGGAGCCGTTCACTCGCGAATCGCAGATAGCATCAGATAGCAATAGCATAGATATTTTGTTCATTGTTAGCTAGCTAATCAATTATGCCTCGTTGCTGCATCTTCCCTGGATGTCGCAATGGTCAGGGCACCCGTGCAGATCATAACGTGTTTTTATAGCGCGTGGTTATATGACGAGTATCTGTAAGCCTGGATAGGTGAATGGATAAGGCGCTTGCCTTCCGTCCCAAACCCCACGGGTTCAAATCCCGCATGGTACAACTTTTTTTTTTTTTTTTATTCATTCCAGATTAAAAACACACAAGAAAACTATTTACAAAAACAGCGTAACTCTTGGAAAAAGTAGCTGTTGTTACAGACAGAACTCGGATAAAAACAGAGCAGGTTTACTGGATCTCTGCTGCCTGCCTCCACAGTCAGCTCAGCTGCAGGTCGCAGTACTGCGCTGAAACCACGCCCACGCACTGACACGCCCCCAGCGTTCCAGACCAAGGCAAAATCATGTTTTTTCATGATTTTTGAGACTTAATTTTATAAGGTAAACAATGTTTTTAATCAGTCAGATTTAAATGGGTGATTAATAACACATATTTATGCCATGTGACAAACTAAAAACACACATTTAATTTCACTTTACACGGTCTTTAAACAAGGGGCAGATGTTATAACACTATTTTCGTCTTTCTGCACATTTTCATTCAGTTTTTTCTTCTGATGAATTTGTTTTATTTTGAATAAAAAAACATGCAGCGCTGCTGGGGCTGTTTGTTTACGTTGTAGTTTCAAGGACACGTTGGCTCAAACTTTATTGTTCTTCATCTTCTGACTCTCAGCATATTCTATCGAGTGGAAACTCTTCAGATGAAACAAGTTAGATGTTTCCACCGCTAGTTAGAACGACTCCGTCACGTTTTGAAAAATAAAGAATTCTCGCTTTAGATCAGACCTGCAGTTTAACAAAACCGAACCACGTCCACACCGACAAATTAGTCTTTCCTCTCATCAGTGATGTCGTCTGCTTTCTCTTCGCTTGTGAAACTTTGTTCAGTCACATTCTGACGGTCATGAGCACTCGTTTGACTCGTTTTGAAGCGAAAACTTAACGCGCTTTGGAGACTAGCTTAGCTTTTAGCCTGCTACCGCCTGCTGCTGGAGTGAGCGCTGCGTAACAACGACGTCACCACGCACGTTTTGTGTCACAGCTTTTTCTGTCCGGGCGGGTTGTTGAAGCAGCCGCTCCAACCCGAACAGAAAAAGAAAAACATCAGTGAAACGTTGTAAAATCCTATCGAAATATCGAAAATATGCTTAAACTTCATATCATCGTTATTGAATAAAAGTATATCGCGATATTTATCGTTATTGAATTATTGTCCAGCACTAGCCTGTATGAATAAAGGTTGAATGAATGAATGAAAATTCTTGATTTAGTTTCATTTGTAACAGAACATGCCCTTATCCCAAGCAATGATGAGCCTCAACTGCATGTTTAAAACCAAGAACATTAAAAACTTTACCCAGTAAACAGGTAAAATACTGATAACCACCAACAGTGAATTTAGGAGGCATTTCTTTGCCTGATTTAATGACAGGTCCACTCATAACGAACTGACATGACATCTGCGGCGCACCAGGCGGTCTCAGCTCGGTTCGTATTTTGGTACTTGCCCAGAACGCGCGCATCCTCGCCAGCGATGGAGGCGTTTATATTTGGCGCTTACGTTATTGTAGTAAAACAGGACATGTGGCAGAACACTTTATAACTTGTGAAATATTGTAGGATAGGAGAGCAAATGCATGAAGGACGAACAAACTGAATGTTGCACGTCGCGCGCAGCCTTTACACGACGAGCAGCTTGGTCATGCATGCAAAGTTGGACATATCTGTTGGATAATGGCGCTCGGAGCACAAATATTTAATATAAAGTTAGGTTTTATGGACCAAAGTCCAAGGAGAGAAATGAGGGAGGAGAGGTTTCACTCACTAACTGACCGCTGCGCTGCTGTAGACTGCTGGCTTTAAGACCCGCCCTGCTTCACTCTGATTGGATAAAAGTGCGCTGGGGTTTGTTTCATTTGTTGAAAGTAGTGGCGCGTTTAGGGATAGACTGGGGCGGGTTTAACAACACCGCAACAGAACCAGAGTCCCCCCGCCCCTTCCCTTACAGATGACGGAAATCTGTCCTGGACACGTTCAAAGTAATGGAAATCCGTCGTGGTGACGGAGAATTTTAAGCCCTAAGTATTTCAAGGACCCGTGGGAACCCTGGTATGAATTGTTGATAACAATTTGACACATTTCAAATTGGTCATATCCCTTTCTGTACACCTAGAAATTGCTAAAATATTTGTCAGTACTTCCAAAACAAAATAATCCTTGATGACAAAACATTGCATACCTTTGAATGAATTCAAGTGTGAGCGACATCTCCTTTGGATATTTTATGTTCAACACATAAAACATCGAGAATGCGTAGCTGAGGGCCACAATGGGGGAGTTGATGTGGTTATTTACAATGTCTTGATCAACTGCAACTTTGAACAGCTGTTCACCTAAGGAGTCACAGAAAAACAATTAAAACACAAAAAATAAATCTATAACATGTGTACTTCAATTACTATGCCAAATTTAGTTCTAACATTAGAGATGCACAGATAGCATTGAAAAGCCATTTTTACAAACATCTGAATGTGTTGATAAGAACTGACTAATTGTAATCAAATGCTTCCCACAAAATGCACTTCACAGAGTCACATTGTATATTACAAACTTTAACAGGGTATATACAAAAATTCTGAAGTTAAATTTAATACATTTTAATACCATCCCAATGTTTTTTAATACCAACACGACTTCAAGTTGCAACAGTAGCGGCAACAGCTTCAACATATTAAAGTTACTGGATACATACCGATTTTTTTTGCCTTAATTAAACGAAACACTGATTTATACTGTATACAATTACCGGTACTTGTTGTTTAACCCTACATTCAAGACAAGTGTTTTCATTATGTGTAGGAAGAGCAGTGCTACAGCAACAGGTCATCTGCTCTCGCATGTCCAAGGAACTCAGAACCAAAGTACCCTGATGTCACACAACCATCCTCTAAATAACATCTGTGTATGTCCATCTGTTTTTTTAAACATGTATTAAAACTTTTGTTGAAAAAGAGAATGAATGGTCCAGCTGTGTTATTATCACCCCACCACCACCACCACCAGACACACAGTTTTACCCTCAGTCACCATCTTATCTGCGTTTACATCGACAATACCAGCATATTACTAATAAAGAACGACTGTAAAGGATTCATCAATCAACTTCGCAAAAAAATTACGTTTTCAATTTTTTCATACTGAGCAGAGGATTACCTGCAATGACTTTCAAATGTCACCTTTTAAATTTATCAAAACTGAAAAAAAAGAAAAAAAATCCCAATTTATAAACTTTCTTATAGCTAAAAATACTTTCAATTAAAAACCATGATTGAAAATAAAAACTTACTAAACAAACCAAATCAACAGAATCTACATGAGAACTGTAAATTATATTTCATGTGATCGTGCATTACATTTACATAAAGTCTGATCCCAGATAAATAATTTACCTCAAATTCCCAAAAGCCTTTAACAATTTAATACAGTGTAGGATTTAAATTAACTCGCATTTATCTACAAACTAGGGATGGGCGATATGTTATTGTGTGCGATATACCGTCAAAGACATTCACCAGGGTAAAAATGTGTAATCTCGCAATAAACTTATCGTTATAAAACCTGGAAATTATCGTGATAAAATTTTTTGGTCCATATCGCCCATCCCTACTACAAACACATAAAACTGACTTCTTCATAGAGAATGCCCTCCCTGAGTTTTGGGGGAAAACAATGAAAAAAATCTGAGACACAGCTTTAATTTACTTTTGTTTTGTTGAAAAATATATAACTATTTTAGTGTTAATGTGTCTCAGTTTGTACCAGTAAACACACACCCGTTGATTGATGTTATGTCCTGGGTCACTCTTATAAAAGTCAGCACTTTAATCTCCTCACCTGCTGCACCTGCCTGCTCCTCTCTTCTCCCCCGCTCTGCTCCTGTCCAGCTAACTTTAGCTAAAGGTAGCATCCACTGACACTCCTCTCAGGTGGTGGAGCCGTAATCCTTCTGCAGGTTGATCTTTTCTGACTTTTAACAATCTTCCAGCCTTTATATCATCTCCTGGTCTTTTTTTTTAGACTTGTCCTGAATATGTTTTATTTAAAACACCGCTCCAACTTCTGCTACTACACTTAAGTCCTGCCCCCACACTATTTCTGATTGGCTAGAAGGCCTGTCTAAAGTGAAAGCTGCGTCTCAGATAAGCCCAGAGAAATGTTTGTTAAATCTGTTTTACACGCAGTGCATCAGATTCCAGCATGGCGAAAGTGCACTAGTTGTTTAAAAATTAATACCTCGTCAGATGGTGTTTATTAACTTTTAATACCTTTTAATGGCTTTAATTTTTGCTTATTTGATTTATTACCTTTTAATACGTTTTACAACCCCACGGATACCCCGTTTAAGTATGATTAGGTAACAGTAGATAAAAGCAGACAAACATTTTGTTTAAGTACAAAACACCATACATTAAAAATTACGCAAGTCATTTTTACACAAAGTTATGTACATAAAGACTACAAACCCTGGATCAGAATGCATGGGGTGCTTGGTAGGTCAACTGTTGGTGTGTCTGGGTGCTGCTGGTGAGGGGAGAGAGAAAGAGAGAATAAACTTAATACATCACCACATGTAAAGCTTCTATAATGGGGATAAAATACATACCTCATTTTGACGAAACAGCTGATCAGGGCTTTCTTTGAAGAACTGTGCAATTCCACAGATCAGCTGGAAAGGATCAGTTCCTTCAATTCCAAACCCTTTGTAATCAAGGAAGTCCTTGATTGTCTTTTCTTTTTTAGACAGTTGCTCTGCCAGCTTGGTTTGTACTGAAAACCCAAGAAGGGTGCATGTATGATCAAACAGGTGGACTGCTTCAAAGAGAAAAGGCCACTCCTCATGTAACTTGTTAACTGAGCTTCCTTGGTTGATTGCTGCTCGCTGGATGGAATACGTTTCAGCCATCAATCTTCGGACATCAGACTCTGAAAGACTGTTAATTTCAAAGGCACTTTTAAGTTGTTCTTGTTCGGAAACTAGCTCAGTTGTGTTCCCAACAGTCGGCTGCCACTGTACACAACCATAGCGGTCTGATTGCGAAGACTTCTTCCTTGCTGTCATCTCATCTTCTGTGGATCTTTTCATTGAGCCAACGGTTAATGGTCTCCGAACATTCTCAACTCTGTTTTCAAACTGTATAAACAATGCATCATATCCACTTCCAACAACTTTTATTCCACTGAGCTCTCTGTCTTGGAACGAGCAGGGATATTTCTCTACAATCTGCTTTGCAATGTCCCTCAACTTGGCTCTTCCAGGCCTTCCTTGAGTTTTACTGAGAAGATCATCAACAATGATGCGAACAAGTTCCCTCCTCTCCTTAGGTTTTGGTCTTTTCTTTTCACCTACGGCAAGCGTAAGGTTGGGTGGCATTTTGTGCCATGGTACAACATAGGCATCCCACGAAGAGGAACAGTCCAAGGAATCAAGAGATGCAGATGGCTGGTTATTCTGTTGCAAAGGTCCAGAAGTAGCGTCCAGCTCAAGATGTGACTCTAAATTGCATACATTAGAAAAAGAAAAAAATAGCAAACAATATGAAATTAAAAGTGAGATCTACAACTGCCCAAGCTACACAATACACACAGTTGTCAACTCATCAGTAAGACAAGTTGGTATTTTTTGGCCTATAAACTGCTAAATAATGTCATCACATAATTGGCACATTTGCAAATAAATGTGATGTTGGCTGTAAGACAAGCATCTACTAACAGTAGAGGGAACAGTAAAGAGGGAAAGAAAAGTAAGTTTTGAATTTGAATGAATTTGCTTTGAAACTGTATTTTGATTTATTAAAAAATTCAGTTCGATTACTTTCAATTTCAGTTCCAAAATTCTGATTTGTGTCACACATCCTGGTCCTTGAGAAAGCCAGCCAGAGTAATCAAACACAGATCAACAGATTTACGTTTCATTTTGGTGAATCTTCCCTTCTGTATGTAACAGTTGATGCAATCCACCGTAAAAGTGACAAAAGCAGACAGTTATTTTATTGCAGTGATTAGTTTTACCTTTAGAAATTGTTACATTTACATCCATCATGGATCAGTCAGCAGCAGCATCTCATCAATATGTGATCCATGATGTGATGTAAATGTAACACTTTCTACATATAGGTGAAATTAATTACTGCAATAAAATAACTGTTTTCATCACTTTTACGGTGGATTGCATCAACTCTGTTACATTACAGAAAGGAAGCTTCACAAAGTGAAACGTAAATCTGTGCATCTGTGTTTGATTACTCTGGCTGGCGTTCTCAAGGACCAGGATGTGTGACACAAAATTCTGAATTTTGGAACTGAAATTGAATTTTGGAACTGAAAGTGGAAGTAGTCAAACTGAATTTTTAATAGACCAAATACAGTTTCAAAGCAAATTAATTCAGATACAAAACTTTAAATTCAGTTTCAATTTAGTAAAATAAATTTTCAAACCAATGCATTTAATTTCAAATTATGCACATTCAGATTCAATCTGAGCAGTTCAAATTGAATTCCTGCTGGCACAAGATTTATCCCATAACCAGACCCTCATGCTGGGAGAGGCTGACATGTTTAGTTAATTGTACGTTAAGGCTCCCACAAAGCTCAGCGTACTGCCTGTACGCCACTCTACGCGCGCATTCTGTGCGCACGCGTTCGCTGGCACAGCTCTGCTTTCGTTCTCACGTTAAATGCTCGCGTTTTCGCTCCAAATCCTTGTTGTAATTTGAGCAGCTGCACGCAGAGCAGGACAAACTGAGGTCGCTGATTGGTCACTTGCTGACACTCCTACTGAAATGATTGACAGCTGGCCCGCTGCGGTGTTCCGCTGCGGTATTTCTACTTTATATGTAGGCATGTAACGGTTGTAATGGGTTTACCGAACCGTTTCGGTATACCACGTTCGGTTCGGTCCAACTGCGTACCGTTTCGGTTATTTTTTCACTCATTAAACGTTCTTAACAGGGGAATATATGCACCGCGGAACAAAATTTCCTGGGCGCGTTTCAGCACGGACCTATTTTCGCGTGGCACGCGCAGCATTTAGCCGTTAGCATCTCGTGCGGTCTCCTGTTTTTGAACGTTATAACTTTCTTCAAAAGATGAGCGCACGCGCAGCTTGTGTGGACTTTGTTTCATGAAGACTCTGCAGCAGCTGAGTGCGTGACGCAGCAGCAACACGTCACGTGAACGCGCTGGAAACTGTCATCCGAACGTGAATGAAGAGCTGTATAAAACTACTACTTCATCAGGTAATCACAGCGGTCCAGAGCAATAACACAAGCTTTATGAGTTTTTAAATCTCTGAATCTGTCTGAACGTTGTTATATGCGCAGGGTTTAAAGTTACTGAACGTCGCTATGAGACATTCATCACGTCAACACTTCAAAAAGTTCAGCTCTTTATGAAAAAACTAACTGATGTTGTCAACAACAAGCCCTGGACCAGATTAAAGCCCTGCCATGATGATGAAGAGTGAGAGATTCAATTGTTCAAGAGGTATTGTTTTATTATTATCTAAATAATCTTTTTTTTTTAATCATAATCTTATTAACTTGTTTTTTTTAAATCTCTTTTGTTTTTTATTTCCAGTCTGTGACAGAGGTAAATCCACCTGCAGCTAAGTGATGACTGAACTGAACTCTGAACTGTTCCCACAGTCCCACCTGTCCCACCAAGAAGAAGTTGTGAGTACAGTAATGAGGACAAATACAGCCACACTGCTGCTACTGAACAAAAACTTGATTAAGGGCGAGATACACTCGAGCGTCCTCACGATACGCCAATACGCAGCGTACGTACGCCCCGTACGCAGCGTAGCCCCGCGTAGCCCCTCAGGGCAAGTACGCGCAAAGGTATTTTTTTACTACGCATACGCGATCCGCGTGCGCGATACGCGGTGTCTGACCTAAACTTCCCCGGCGCCGGACTGTTTAAATTCCCCTTCTTTATCGCTGATCGGGCCTTTTCTTTTGTTTTTTTGCCTAAAGTCAAGTAACCGCTTCTTCCTCCGTTCACTCGATGAATGAAATGAATGAATTCAGGTCCTACCTGGGTGCGCGATGTTTTATATGTTCCCTGGTGGGCTGTGGTGGGCTGTGGGCTGCAGGAAAAGCACTCCGTGCTCAGCTGCTCATATTACAACAAGGAGAACGCGAGCGTTTGGAGCGAAAAACTAGCGGAAGTGACGATCGGAAGTGACGGTACGGAGGAAATGACGTTAGAATTTGGAGCGAAAACACGAGAATCTACGCGAGAACGAAAGCCGAGTGTAGCAGCGGCTCCGTATACGCGCGTATACGTCCGTATACGCGCGTATACGGAGTCTGCTTCAGTGTATCTCGGGCTTTAGTTAGACCAGTCGTTCCCAACCCTGGTCCCTGAGGAACACCCATCCTGCATGTTTTAGTTGTTCCTCTGCTCCAACACGTCTGATTTGAATGAAAGGGTGATTAACAGGCTTCTGCCTAACTGAAGGAAGTAATTAAACCACTGCATCAGGTGTGTTGAAGCAGAGAAACAACTAAACCATGCAGGATGGTGTTCCTCAAGGGCCAGGGTTGGGAACCACTGAGTTAGACTGTAAACAGTCTGTTGCTGCTTATTGTTCTGGTTCTGACTGTTATTGCATTTATTAAGATTTTTATTATTGTTCATATAGTTTATTTATTGTAGAGTGCTGTTTATTTAAAATATCATCCAAATGGGTCACTTTTATTTATTACTACAATACAATACAAACATATTTTTGGCACATTTTCAAAATAAACATTTTGTAAGTCTTTATTTTGTAAAAAATAAAAAAATAAAATTGTACCGAAAATAAACCGAACCGAGCTCTCCTTGTAGTTGAACCGAACCGAAATGTGATTTTAGCGTACCGTTACACCCCTATTTATATGTTAATAAAAAGTTCTAAGAAATAAAAATAAAAACAGGGAGCGCTTTTCCTGCAGCCCACAGCCCACCAGGAAATATTTAAAACATTGCACCGACGCCAGGTAGGACCTGAATTCATTCATTTCAGTCATGGAGTGAACGGAGGAAGAAGCGATTACTTGACTTTTGGCAAAAAAAAAAAAAAGAAAAGACCCGATCAGCAATAAAGAAGAGGAATTTAATTCATTTGTGTAACATATAAAACAGTCCGGTGCCGGGCAGTTTATTGTGAGACAACGCGCATCGCGTACGCGGGCGTAAAAATTGAGCTTTGCGCGTTCGTGCCCTGCGGGGCTACGCTTGTGCCTCAGCGTACGTACGTCGTACAGAGGCGTACTGCATGTACGCTGAGCTCTACCGGGGGCTTTAGCTGTTTAACAGACTACTTGCAGTTTAACAAGTATTATATCATTTCATTGTTATTATGTTTACATTACTGCAATTAAAAATAAGACATAACTTACCCACACTGAAAGCTTGAATTAATCTTCTGCATTGGATGGGTGGTAGAATCCCCTCAACATCTTCTGTCTTGACAAAACTGAGGTCATCAACACAGTTTACACCAATCAGCTCTAGTCTAGACATGAGTGACTCAACCAGATCACTCCTGAGTGACGGCATGGCTTTCTGAATGATCTCTTTTACATGCTCCATTTTGGCATGTGATTAAGTGGGTGGAGCAGCCTGACACCTCTGTGGTAAAAACAAAGTGGAAAAGAATCACTAAGCATGTTAATGTTTGTGCACACCAGATCACCCAAACTTTGATCCATTTCAGTAGCTGTGTTTCCATCCATTTTCATTTCGATTTTTGAGCTAATTTTTGAAATCTCGCAAATATGTAAATACAAATTAATGCGAAGCAGAAGTGTTTCCATCTGCTGGCTTGAAGCGCATCTACCAAGCCACGCACAGCGTCATTACGTCAGACGTCAGCGTCATTACGTCAGACGTGAGCACTGCGCATGTCTACAGTAAACAGGAAGTAGCAGTTGAAAACAGAACCTGGCCACACATCTCGTCAAAATGGAGAGAATATTTCAGGTACGTGTTGCTATCGGTCGAGTTGTATTTATTCTGTCATACAAACTAGTTTTAGCGATGTTACATGTTGTCCGGAGCGGAAACAGCTGATCAGTCACGTGACGTGAATGTTCGCTTCGGCAGCACGAGTCGGCAAATGTGTTTCCATCTGTCGCTGTGCGCATCTGCTCATTTTCGAACATCCCAAAAACCACCTCAAGCGAGCGTATAAACTTTTTGGCGAACTTGAGAAAGTAAATACGGATTTTGCCGTTTCCATTAAGCTTTTCTGCTGCGATACTTCAAAATGCGCATCTAGAAACCTTGATGGAAACACGGCTATAGACTCCAAGCTCAGGCACCCATTTGGCAGATTTTTCTATGAGATACAACAGCTGTTTCACTTTTGACAACAATGGATACAATTTGCCCTAAGAGCAGTTGCTTTTTGGCATATGTCTGTAAGACAAGCATCCCATTTGAATATGTTGTACCACAGACTTTCACTTTATCTGTGACAACCGAGTTCAAAGGGTTTAGTCCAAAGTTTTCGATTTGTGCTCTGATGTGGTCATCATACAGTTCTGGACAAAAGCTGGTTGACTCGCGCACTTGCACCTGGGGGCTAAACAAGTTGCCATGACACTGATAAGCCTGAAATAACTGAAGTCTATCAGCCAGAGACTTGGTCACATTTTTGAAGTTTTTACTTGACCTAATGCAACATTTGAAATAGCTGTGCTTACTTTCAAAGTGCATGGTCCATGTGTTAAAGCTGCTATATGTAACTTTTCTAACAATATATTTTTAACATATTTCTTCACTCTGTCACTAGATTGATGTTAGAGAGGTAATCTCTGAAAAAAACTAAAAAAAATTGTCCCCTTGCTTCTCCAGGTGGTAAATAAGCATTTCTAAAAAGAAAAAGTGACCCGCCATTTTCCAGCCAATAAAAACAAAGTTTGTAACCAGCCAATAAAAACAGAGCTTGAATTTGAATCAGCCAATAAAAACAGAGCTTGAATTTGAATTTCAACAGACCACAAGGGGGCAGAGCCATATATGGCTCTGAGGGCGAGGGATCAGAATGCTTTGCTTGTTGAAATTTTTTCTAAGTGCTGATGTTCTACAGAAACTGCAGACTGCACCTTTAATGAGTGGACCAAACTGCAAAGTCAAATCAGCATAGTGAAGCAGATAGTGATGTTTTGGTCGAAGAGTTACATGTGGAAATAACTCTTGCCTTTTTTCTATATACTCCTCAATCAGTACTCTCATGTAAGCAATCTGAGATTTTGAAAGACTTGGTGCACAGACGAGCTCAACTAACTCCCTAAGGAGTAGTACCATTTGCCACACAGGACAGTCAGAATCTATGATTCTGTCATGCATTACAACAGGCAAGAACCTCAACAACCACCTGTTTTGGGCTGCATGGCCTCCAAGCTTTGTCCCCTGGTGGGGAATAGCATTTAGCTTGCTTGCATTTTCACAAGGAAATGTTTTCAGTCTGTCATTGAGAGACTTGTAACTGAACCACTTTTTTTTCTTAATCAGAAACTGCAAACAAAGTGCCAAGTCGTAGTCAACCACACCTTCAAATAAGTCATGTGCCAAGCAAGGTGGCAATCCAGGCTGACACACATGGAAAAAGGAGAGTTTATTGAAGATACTGTTGCTTTTAATACCCTGGTGCATACTCACTCCAGGCTGGCTCTCCAGAAAGTCCACACTCTCATTGTAACTTTCAGGATTTCTAAGAGAGGCAACATTAAGTGGGTTAAACCGAAAAGCCTCTTTAGTGATGAGACAGTATCTGCAGAAATATTCAGAGAAACTGAAATTTTCTGTAAACCCACCAATCATGTGGGAGCCCAAGTTATCCCCCATTATGCATGCAACAGTGCCTTTGTAAAACCTGCCCTCAAAGTGAAGGCCATTTTCCTCCAGCTCACACAAGTCTGACACCAGTTTACTGAAGACTTTATCCACTCCAAAATATTTACAGTCTTTCTCCTGACAGAGCAGGACTAACTGTATCTGGTGTACTGCGGAGCGCTGGTATGGAAAGAAGTTTCCCAAAGTGAAGTAGACAGCCAAAACTTTGTGTTTGACCTTGGCAGATCCAAGTGGATTTGCCACCTCAAACGCATCCTGAAACAACATTACCTTTAAAGAGTCAGGGTCCGAGGCAAACAGGTCATTGGACTTCAGTACTTGTCCATCAGTAAAATCAGAAAGAGTGTCATTCTCAGCAGGTTTGTGGTTTACAGTCTGCAGAGCTGCACTTCTATCTTTTAGCATTGCTTTTAGACTTTCCATTATTGGAATTAGGGCTGTGCGATATGACGATACAGTATATATCGTGGGGACGATAGAAACGTGTCTATCGTGCTACTTTCCTTCTATCGTTTCTATCGGGATAAATAAGAATAAAAAAATAACTGTCGCAAAGAAGCTTCATATGGGGTTTTGCGAGATGACTGCGCTGCTTTATGTTTGACGCACGCGCGGGCTTGCGACACATGCTTTACGTTGTTAAACTCGAGAGCAACAGAGCCGCAGGCGCATGAAGCCGGTGTCTCAACAAGGAGAAAACAGCTGCACAGGCAGCCCAAGAAGAATAACTTTTACCAAAAAGAGGGGGAAGCTCACCTTGTTAGCTTCCATTATTTCGCTCCGCTGAAACTCGGAGACAAAATGGGTCCAGAGGACACGAACCCAGAGTCCAACCGAGTCCGAACTCGGGTCCAGTTAACCAATACAAAACAGACCAGAGACACAACAGAACCGCAATCAAACGCAACGTTTTCTCTTTTCTGTTTCTTGCTTTGTTTACTCAAACTTCAGAGCGGATTTCTTCTTCGTGAGTTTCATTAGCAGCTGTTGTTTTACCGCCACCTGCAGGAAAAATTTGGACCAAAGTAGAAAAGGAGTTGTTTGTTTGTTTGTTAGTTTATTCATTTTATAATATGAAATACAACAATTAACGTATTCATAATAGAAAAAAATTAAAAAATAAAATGAAAGGTAGCAGATGAAGAATAAATCTTATTAAATCTGCTCCTTATTCATCTAATAACAGTTCAAACAATATTTTCTATAATAACAAAATAAGTAAATAACTCAGTCAATTTTCAATTCACATATATCACACATTAAATTAGATTCATTTTTTTTTTTTAGCAATTCATTTTTTACCAGTTTCTTAAATACAAGGAATGATTTGGCTTCCTTAACATTTGTCATTAAGTCATTCCATAATCGTACTCCTTGAATTAAGGTAGATCTTAGGTAGATCTAGTTTCTACTTTGGTCCAAATTTCCTTGTTCTTTTTGTTCACATTCTTATAATTGTAACTATCTGTAGTAAAATAATAAAATAAAAAAACTTTGGTCCAAATTTTTCCTGTACACACACACACACACACACATCGTGTTGTATATATCGTGATATATATCGTTATCGTGATATAAAAAAGCCCATATCGTGATATGATTTTTTCCATATCGCCCAGCCCTAATTGGAATGTAATTGCTTTTTCTGTGCTTTTTCTGTCCTATATCGTTGTATCCAAGAATGACTTCAACAGGTTGAACGTAGTTAAAGTGTGTCTTGTAATATTGCAGCCTCCGATGATGTGTAGTTAAAGGACCATTTTCATTTAAAGCCTTTTGAATTGGACCCTGTTCATAAGCTTTCTTGCCAAGACACATTAATGTCTCTGTTGTCACTCCATACTGTTCCAGTTCTCTGGATAGTGTTGACATTGTATATTCATGTTGAATATCCTGAAGAGTTTTCATCTCATTTGCTATCTCTGTCACTGTGGAGGCTGGAACTAAATACTTGGCTTGCAAGCCCAAATAAAACAGGGCAAGATTTTGTGTGAAAATATGTTGTGCTTCATTATTTTCAAGGTCTCTACATTGATCAACAGCATCTTCTACCTCTTCTGAAATATGCTCTCCCTCACCTGAACTTGACTGGTTTGCAACTTCTTCCTGAACTGGAAGAGACTGTTCTTGAACCTCACAGAAATGGATGGGAGCTAGTTGTGTAGCATTCCACCCTCTATGATACCTGGAGACATGAGATGAAAAGGATGTTTTCACATTAAAGGTTTTGGAGCATCCATCAAAAGGACAAATTACTGTAAGACCATCTTGTATGTGGCCACTCAAGTGAGAAACGAGCCCTTTGATATTTGAATATTCCCCAGCACAAAAGTTAAATGAGCATTTTAGCTGAACAGATATACTGTGGGCTGGTCTGTTTTTTGTAGTTGGGTGTGTTCTTGACATGTGAACAGCAAAACAATGATATGAGGAAAAGCTCCTTCTGCAATTTTTGTGGCCACAGGAGAAACGCACATTATTGTTGTGTCTGTGAGATCTACAGTGCTTTAAATATGTAGTCAATGGTAAACATTTGAATTCGCAAATATTACAGACAAACATGATAACTTGGATATGTAGCACTAGCGATCATGTGCTAAAGCAATAACCACAGCTCCAGATAACCCCCAAATATCCTGTTGCATGTCATACAATTAAAAAGTTCAAAGTGGTGTGTTACCTCCCACTTATTGTCCCATGTTATTTTTTATATTTTATTTCTAAAACACATAAATGGTGTCTGTTTAAATGTGGCATGAAACGTCTGACCCACTAAGCCAATCTTTCATAAAACTACATTCAATCAGACACATCATTAATGCATGCTGATAACATCCAACTGGGGGGGGGGGGGGAGGACGCAAGAGAAGCGGAGGGGGTGGGGTTAGTTGATTTACCAAAATGGAAACTAATTCAACAGATCTCCATAAAGTCTTCTACCGAAATGGAGGAGACACACTAAAAAAAGCTATGAATGAGAGAGCGGGGCTGTAGTGGTGGAGTTACGATTATCAAAATGGAAGAGTTTAGCAGAACTCCATGACCACCGACTCAAAGACGTAATGGCGGAAGGACACACACACACACCCCGCTCCAAATGCGGAGAGGAAAACGGGTCTGGAGTGGCGGAAAACGTAAACTAAATTAACAAAACACGATGACCTGTATAACCTAAAAATTACGTTTGTAACAAATACAACTACAGCCGCCGATAAGGCATAGTTTGAAGCACGATAACGTTGAGGTTTCAAACACGACAAACGCGATATAAATTAAGGATTATTTGAGCTGAGCGAGGTCAGCTTACTCAGACTGAAACTCGCGGTCTCAAAATAAATTTTAATCGAAAATTATGATGTCATTTATTTTACGTTACCACAGAGGTGCCAAAAATAAGTCTCCAAACCCATCATCAACAGAAAAGTAGTTCTGTGCCAAGTAGAGCCTGCCCTCAGTGCCAGATAATGGAGTCCTCTTTCGCGCTTCTTCTCAAAGGTTCTTGTTCCCAGGGTGCTTTGCGCGAAAAAAAAAAAACGGAAAAACCCCTGTAAAAAATGATAACGGAAAATTCCTTCACACTTCCACAGTAAATTTACATGTTTTTTTACGGATTTTTTTTACTGTGTACATCTGGGCAGCAGATACCTGTGTCCAGATGGAAGGAACCTGAACTCACCATGGAGTGGGTGATCAGGATCTGCCAGAATCAGCCTGGCCTTGTTCACTGACCTTGCTTGTGTAGGTCAGTGAAATTCTGTAGGGCTATGCCAGAAATTTTGCTGAATATCCTGACAATCCCTGAGAGTTTGTTCTGTCAAAAATCCAAACCAAAAGATGAAGGTATAATTCAATCTTCGGGATCTTCAGGGGAAGATCAGACAGAGCTAATCAAAAACTTCAGTGTCAAAATGGACAGGTAATAAATGGTTGGTGTTGTTTTGAGCTCACTGGCATGCACTTTGTGGTTCAGCTTGAATTATACATTGCAACTTTCTTTAGATGGATGGCTTTTTTTATTAGTTTACCCAGTCATTTAAGAACTAAAATAACCTGGAAATAGGACGACAAAAAAAGAAGAATGTAAAAAAAGACTAAGCATTTCTTGAAGGAACTCATGTTGCCCTTTAGATGTTTTGGTACAATCTTTCAATATACTGTATACAATATGTCAAGTTCTTCCAACATTTGTTACACTGCAGAGGATTTGTTGTCTATCTTGAATTGCAAGAGCTGCAAAAGTTACTGGGTTGTAAATGTCCATCCAATCATTACTTTATGAGATAGTTAAAATAATTTATTGTCTTTTAAGGCATTTTGCAGACAGACTGGGTTAATTTCAACAGCTAATGGTAAAGTTTTTACTAAATATCATGTGTTGTGACAATAATGTCCTCAGCAATGAGCCTATTTAAACTTCTTTTTTTAAACATTTTACTAAGGAGACAAATTGCCTAAATGGTTTAAATATAACAAATGCTACTCATCAAGTATTTTGTATTAAAATATATTTATATTTTTCTCATTGAGAATGCAAAATAGGAGAATATATCATTTCACTCATTGTTCAGTCTATTCAGAGCAGAACCATGCCTGAATGACGTGACCAAAGCTGTTAGGCAGCAATGCAGGAGGGCGGAACGTAAATGGAGAAAAGACAGGCTGCAGGTCTATTTTCAAATATTAAAAGAGAGTTGGCGTCGTTATGAGAAAGCAGTATACTTTTCAGATATCATTGCTTCAAACTCTCACAATCCATGAGTTCTGTTCTCTACCATAAACTCTGTTCTCTACCTCATTGAACCATCACCCCGGAAGCCTCGACTGAGCTGTGCGAGAGCTTCCTACATTTCTTTTTAGAAAAACTTGCGACCACCCGGGCTTGCATTTCTCCTCCAACTCATGATCCATCCATCTCACCTCAATCTGTTGCTGTATTTGACCATTTTGAACCAATCTCTGTATTCTCTAGAGCAGGACATGTACAACCTGAAACCATCTGGTTCCCACTTTGATGTGGTCCCCCCTCGGCTACTAAAGGAGGTTTTTCCTACTCTAGGTCCCTCCATTCTTGCTATTATAAATAGCAGTTTATCCACTGGTGTGGTGACAAAAACATTAAAACATGCTCCTGTTCAACCTTTCCTGAAAAAAAAAAAAAAACTTTGACCCTTCAGTCTTATCCAACTTCCAACCTATCTCCAGACTCCCATTTGTATCTAAACTTCTAGAGAAAATAGTTTAGTCCCAGTTGCATTGCTTCCTAGAGGATCACGCTGTCCTTGAGTTATTCCAATCTGGCTTCAAATCTCTCCACAGCACTAAAACTACCCTACTGAAGGTATTTAATGACATCTTCTGATCCACAGATACTGGTAACTCTGTGCTGCTTGTCCTATTGGACCTTACATTCGCTTTCAATACCATTGACTCCATTAAGCTCCTCATTGCTAGGTTGGAGCAGTAGGTGGGCATCACAAGGTCAGCCCTAAATTGGTTCAGATCCTAACTCTCTGACAGATCCTTTTGTGTTTCCATTAACAATTTTAGTTCTGCAGTAGCGGCACTTAAATGGAGGGTTCCGCAGGGGTCCATCCTGGGTCCTCTCCTATTCTCCTTATACCTGCTGCCACTTGGTGCTATTTTCCGGAAACACAACATACCTTTCCACTTCTACGCCGATGACTGTCAAATTTACTTCCCCCTAAGAAACAATGGTACATGCTCCATTCAACCTCTGCTCAACTGCCTGGGTAACATCAGGGAATGGATGGCTTTAAATTTCTTAAGTTTTAATGATAAGAAGTCTGAAGCCATATTGTTCCCTCCCAATGACACAATCTCGAACCAATGCATCAACCTTTCTGTGCTAGCCCTGTCTGAAAAACAAAAAGTCACAAATCTGGGAGTGATAATGGACCCCTCCATGAAACTCAACAGCCATGTACATATGATTGTTAAATCCTGTTTTTTCCAGCTGAGGCGACTGTCTAAGCTGAAGCCCATATTATCCAAAAATAACCTGGAGACAGTAATTCACATTTATTACATCTAGGCTTGATTACTGCAATTCACTCCTGTTTGGTGTCAGTCAGACCACCATTGCATGAATTACAACTGGTCCAGAACGCAGCAGCCTGATTTTTAACCAGTACACACAAAAGAGAGCACATTACACCAGTCTTGGCCTCCCTGCACTGGCTACCGGTTCATCTTCGAATCCAGTTCAAAATTCTCATGTATGTCTACAAATCACTGAACAGTCTCGCCCCCGCCTATCTCTCTGATTTGATACACCCATATGTCCCACCACGTGCTTTGAGGTCAGCGGACCAGGTACTTTTAACAGTTCCAGGGACTCGTCTTAAATGCAGAGGTGACAGGGCTTTCTCTGTAGCAGGCCCAAGACTCTGGAAAGAGTTACCTCTGCTTGTCAGACAGGCCCCCTCCCTCTCGGTTTTCAAATCCTGTTTAAAGACCCATTACTATTCTGTTGCTTTCAACACCAGCTGATCTGTGTTTGGTCATTTCATTTATACAGTAATCTGCTATGTTCTTATGTTTATTTTATGTATTTCATTGTGTGTGTTGCCTGTTGTTTGTTTGTTTGTACAGCACTTTGGTTGGCCTTGTCGCTGTTTAAAGTGCTCTATAAATAAAATGGTATTGTAATGGTACTCTGCATGTATTAAAGGAACCAGTGAAGGTATTTAAGACTGTTGAAAGCAAAGCAAGCATATGTCTTCATTCAACAAACTTTGAATTGACAAACCCTCCCCTTTCCCCTAGTTGGCTACTGTATTCGAAAACACTTTATTTGCATGCACAGTGACTAATTCCTTCCTGGTGTCATCACACAGCTGTCGATAGAGATTAGCCACACTAGCATTCATAAAAATATCAGTTATTTTAATGTTTCTCAAAGTTGGATCAGTGTGGGTGAGAACATAAAATAATATAAATTCAGATGATCTATTGAGCATGTATCAGGGTTTTCAGATTATCTTCTTGCAGTCATCTGAGAGGAGCCTCACTACTGTCAGAGCAGCTTCACAGCGACAACATTTCAAGCCACCGTGGAAAGCAGGATTTTGTCTGCTCTTCATGAAACCACAGATTTAAGTCTAGATTTGTTTTACATCAATACAAGTTGTGCAACATAAGGTTGATGTTGTGGTGGTTTTGCTCTCTGTATTTGTCTGGATGTCTGCTTGTGCAAAAAAAAAAAAAAAATATATATATATATATATATCAGAGTCAGAGAGTCAGAGTCAGAGAGTCTTTATTGTCATTTGCACCGCATGTGGTACATGTGATGAAAACGAGATTATGTACACGGGGTCCCAGTTACATCCAACAACAAATGCAAGAGAAAAACAGTAATAACATCTAGAATTAACTAAGAAAAACATCAACTAGTAATACACTAAGCCTAATATAGTGGGAATAAACAGCAGCACGAACATGAGTTTGTATGAGCAGATGGTCACAGATGCACAGATGAACACAGCAACAAGAAAACAGATCAGCATCAGCATGATGTGA
>JBBPBX010037814.1:11256-22101 GCA_038048925.1 Garcialebias charrua | reverse complement strand
TTTAGAATATTGCTCTTTGTAAATAGAGCAATATTCTAAATGTTTGCTCTGAGGGGAAAGAAACATTTTACATTGAAGCCAGCCTGCAGGCAAGGTTGGACCAGTTCCAGCTTCAAATTCCTGGTTCCAGTTCTAGATGTCTATATGCATAACATATTTGTGACCAATCAATAATCAGTACTTAAGAATTATTTTGGATGAGCTATAAAACCTCTTCAAAAAATAAATTGCCTCCTGTTTGACCACTTGGGATTGTCATTTCTTGTACAAGTAAGAATCAACACCAACGTACTGTTGTGTGCTATGCAAACAAACAAAAAATATATATTTTTATTGTCAAAAAAATTACCACAATTTAGAAGTGGAATATAAAATCAGATTTTAAAATTTGCTTGATTCTGACTTCAATCCTGAAGATGATCAGAGTCTGTTTAGTAAGTTAACACATGAACACACACACATGCAGGCAAATATATTATTCCCTGAAGCTGCTGATGTCATATCTTTGCACTTAACTAGAACCAGTCAAGTGCACTGTGAACTGGGGGGCTTGGCTTTCTTCATCACAGCCCCCTTACAGTGCACCCCCTCCATGCACACACACACACACATACACACCCCCATGCACACATGTGTTCTTCACAGCATCGTGTGGCTGCAGGGAAATTGAGGAAGTGGCGCAAGAGCCATTTAATCCCCCTCTGGCCTACTTCCTGCTCTGTGGCACGCTGGGCCTGCTTGCAGTTCTCTGCACCACCCACTCCTGTATGGACACACACATGTCCACATAAATTAGAGACATGCACACCCAAGCGTGTGCTCAATTTTTGAGTCATTAATTTCTTCATCAAGCACTGAAGCAAAAATAAACACTGGAGTCAATTTGTTCTTAAAAATGGGCACCAGCACACTTCTCCATTCCTCAGACACTCATGTTTTGTTAGACAGGACGCTCGGTTGTGTTGACAGGGCAGGGCATCCTACTTGGATTATGGTAGTGGGAACACCCTCACACACACAGCTCATTAACATACAATGCAGCAAACATGATGCTGCAGCTCAATCTTCAAGAAAATGTGTTAATTCACATTTCTATATTTGACTTTTTAACACATTTTTTTTTCTTGCTTTTTTAACCTTATGGTTAAGCAGAAGTTTTAGGTCCAATCCCATTTCACCCCTCCTTTTTTCACTCCTCTCGATCCCTGCTTACTGGGCTAGGATGACCTGATTCTGGAGGATGAAGCTGTGAGGCTGCCTGGCCTCACGAACGGAGATTTTTCAGAAGAACACTTCAAAAAGTGTTGCACATCCCCTGCTGTTTTCTATGCTAGTTTTAGACTGAGATCATCTTGTGCTGAAAATGGAATTGTAGCCATATTTTGGTTAAAAAACAAAAACCAAAAAAAAAGAATAAAAGTAAATCTGATGCAATATCTGAGTATTTATTACTCTGTTACTGACAGACCAGATGTTAGAACATTAAAACAGAATAAATATTGACATTTTTGTGTATGCTAAAATTGATTTGTTGTGGCAGCCATCTTGGAATCAGGTATATTTTAGATGTAAAACCCATTGTTGTTTTCTGTGAGTGTAAGTCCATCTTGTTTACATATAAACAAGGTTGTCTCCTAGAGATTTTAAAGGGATTGTGACATGATGTTGGAAATTTGCATATTTGTCACAACATATATATCTTATATCATTCATCTCTGTTAGTTTTATCAAAATAAATTATAAATATATTAAAATTTCATTCCAAGTTATGGTAGTTATTTCTCTGGGACACGCCCCTAAAATTCTGCGCACTTCCGCAAAACCGTCATTTGACGTACCCGTGGGGAGCCGCTGCTCAACTCGCATGTAAACAATAATGGCGGAGCTTGTCGACTCAGACGAGTGCAGCATTTCTAGTGTTGATCTAAGCGATTTGTCTTCAGTTTTGGAAGGTCAATATAAGCAGTAGAAGTTTTAATCTTGCTCAAATCATTTTATTGTATACTCTATTAATGGAAAACTTATTGATTAACTTTTACGATTCAGCTTTGAAAAAACGTGCAGGGAGCTTCGTGGCTTTGAGCATGTCCGATTGCGTTTGAGATCTATCATTTTAAGACAGTAAATCATCCAAAGCTCTCATTAATAAACCCTCCATGAATAAAAACACATACTGATGTTACTTGATCGCGCCGACATAATTTAAAAATACATAAATAGCACTCCGTGTTGACTGGTATCTAGGCTAATATTGATAGCAGCTATCTGTTTACACGGTCCCGGTTGCATCTGAAATATATCATTTTAAGACTGTAAATCATCCAAAACTCTCATTAATAGACTCTCCCCGAATAAAAACAAACTACAGATGTTACCTGATCGCGCCAACATAATTTAAAAATACATAAATAGCGCTCCGTGTTGACTGGTATCTAGGCTAATATTGATAGCAGCTATCTGTTTACACGGTCCCGGTTGCGCCTGAAATATATCATTTTAAGACTGTAAATCATCCAAAACTCTCATTAAAAAACCCTCCATGAATAAAAAGAAATTACAGATGTTACCTGATAGGCAGTAAGATGGTCGCTGCAGACATAGGACTCTCAGTAGGAACCCATCGGTCACAAGTTCTCTGTACTTCCATTCTAGGCAAAGTTTCTCATCTTTTGGGAATTTGTGAATGCTCACTTGTTCACTGCTGATATTAGAACACCCAAATGCGCTACAACGTGACGGCATTTTTCAAGTTACACAAATAAAAGAGGCGATCTTTCAGGAAATGAATCTGTATGGAAAGCAGTTAACACACCAAACAAACGGGCAAGGCAGGCTCCGCCTTATGCCCAGTGCCCACGTGTACGTCACATGAAGTTTTGCATAAATTAACGGATTTCTAGGGGCGTGTCCCAGAGATAAAATTACCATAAATTGGAATGAAATTTTAATATATTTATAATTTATTTTGCAAAAACGAACAGAGCTGAATGATATAAGATATATATATATATATGTTGTGACAAATATGCAAATTTCCAACATCATGTCACAATCCCTTTAAGTAAAGATAAAGTAAAATGTGTTGAGCTCAAAACATTTGTTATGGGAGAATGACCAACTAACCCCACTCCAAATTTGAGCTAAATATTTGCAAAACTGGCTTTTTTTAATAGTCATTTTTGTGTTTTCTAACCAGTGGCAGAGATGTTCATACATAAATTACTTATTGAAAGTGTCAATAAAATCCATTTTGTGCTTCAATATTTTGCTAACAGTACAGACAAATGAACGCACACAGGCAAAAATAAAGAACTTATTCCTAACAAAATGTTTCTTCATTGTTAGAAGCCATTACCAACTAGCAGGTGGCTAACTGCAGTAAATATGTTAGATTTTTTTAAAAATACATGTAGTCCTCGACTTACGGCGGTCTCGACTTACAGCGACTCGATGTTACGTCACGCATCTCATTAAAAAATTTTTGAAAAAATTGAAAAATCTTATTTTATGGGTTTAAATGTTCTTGATTTTATGTGTACAGCACTTTGTTGCAGCTGTGGTTGTTTAAAATGGCTTTATAAATAAATTGTTGTTGTTGTTGTTGTTGTTGTTGTTGTTGTTGTTGTTGTTGTTGTTGTTGTTGTTGTTGTTGTTGTTGTTGTTGTTTTGAAGCCGATTACGCAGTTTTCGGCAGTGTTCGGCAGTGTCCGGCAGTTTTCGGTTAGCTTTGGTTAGCTCCCGCTTCGACAGCCGGCTTTGGACGGACCGTGTACGATGAGAGGTTGCTTCGCTTGGATACATGAGCTGGAAACACTCTGTGAACTCTGTGGACGTCTCAGGCCCGGAGCAACAGCCGCCGATCGCTCCGCCGCATCCCACCACGCCGGCCGACACCACCAGCTCACCGCGGGATCCGGTGACCATCCCGCTGCTACTGTCCCTGCCATCAGCCGGCCCCACTGGGGACACGGAGCCGACGGGCGGCGGAGAGGCCTGCTGCGGCCGGGAGCTTGCCTCGATGCTCCGCCTGGCAGCCTCGGATGTTGGTGGTACAACGAGCTAACATGCTAAGACATGCTAAGACACAGAGAAAAGGCTTCGAGGCCTTGGATGTTGCCGGGACATGGAGCTAACATGCTAACACACGGAGAAACGGCTTCACCAGCTCCCAGTAAGTTATTAACTCTTTTTTTCCCTTCATTATGGCTCCAAATGTATGGAGCTAACATGCTAACAGGCATTACTGTAAACAGTTGGGACCGCGTGAAGCAGCAGGAAGCTGCAGAGCTCGGACGTGCAACGAGCTAACATGCTAACAGACGGAGACAAGCTTCAGCAGCTCACAGTAAGAAATTAACTATTTTTTTCCTTCATTATGGCTCCAAATGTACTGTATGTGTTTTTTGATAATTATGTAGAGTACTGTGTTAGGATAGGCGAAGTGCTTGGTAACTGTACAGTACCGTACATGCATGTGTGTAAGTGGCGGCAAGTGTGTACTTCCGACTTACGGTGATTTTCGACATGCGAACGGACGTAGGAACGGAACTCGTTCGTAACTTGAGGACTACCTGTAATATAAACCAACATGACATAACTTACAAAATATTTACATAAATTATAAAACTTTAACAGCCCCCACACACCATTTTATTTATTTATTTATTTTTTAATTATTTGGCAGCAGTTCTTGCTTATGTAACATGACCCATACATAATTCACTATGAAGTCACAGATTTGCTGTCACACATGTATACGTGCAATAATTTCTACACACTAATTGTAACAAACACACTTTTCCCAATCAGACCACACCTCCATCACCCGCCTACCCCACCCACGCCCCTGCAGCCCCCACCAGCTCATGCTCAGTCTGCTGGTCAGAAGCTTCCATCCTCCACTCCCCACCATTACAGCTAATTTGCCTGCTGCCAATGCTCTTGTCCTCGCCATCCACTGAGCAGCATTATGGATAAATGTTGTGTTACCATGGCACCAGGTTCTGGTTGCCCTTGGTAGCTCCTTCGGCTGGCTGGCCCGTGATTATTATGCCTTTCATAACCAGCAATTACATAAAAAAGGGGCCTACATCTCAAAGCCTACAAAATACATAATGGCCGACAATAACACATAATTGCTGTAATTGTCGTTGTCATTACACCTCCATCAACCACTCGTATGGAGACTTCTGGATGCGGTTGTATACCGCAGCCAACAAAGCAACACAAAGGAGGAGCTCAACGCCAAATATGACCAAAAACAAAAGTTGAGCTGACTGTTCACATGCGTTTGCCGTATTTCCCTGCTCACGCTCTCGGCTAATCTTTGTGGTATTTATGTTCTGGGGGTATTTTATAACCACCTTCGGTGTTTTATTACATTTTTACAAGACTGATATTTTGATCAGGTAACTGATATAAAAAAAAATTTAAATGTATGCAAATGTACAAAAAATAGAATGGTAAGATGGCCCATGCAGAGGTTGACGCTTCTGTTAAAAGACAAATTAATAAATAATTAAAACATAAAAAGCATTATTATTATTTTGTATTAAACATAACTTTTATGAGAGCTATAGAACACTAAACATATTTAGATTTTTATTGTAACTTCATTGTACAACGAGCAAAACATAAATTGTAGAACGCGTTCAGATCTAAATTTGTGCAATAATTCTCACAACTATTAAGTTATTTACGGTAAAATGTTGAATTTATACTCCTTTTTAGTGGCTGTTCGGATTTTAAACAAAATGTTTTAAAAAGCATGCAAGGATTTAAAATGACAGGCCTCATTGATGAAGGTATGATAAATGTTTATTCATAATGATTAATAATTATATTATTCATTAACTGTACCTTATAAGTTCTGCATAAATATTAGTTTGGTCATTTTTTATTTCTTTGCACAGTTTTCTTACATAAAATAAAATATATATGTATTTTACACAACGTCACTAGTTGTAAAACATCAGCAGCTGGTTTGATGATCTTAAGAGTTTCATGAGAAAACATGCCTCAAAAACAGGATTTCCCACTTTTCATTTTAAATATTTTATGTACAAATATTACTTAAGGCCTCTGAAGGTGTAGCTTTGGACCGAGTTAGAGCTTTAGACCAAGAGACTGAAGACAACAGAAGTTGCTGCTGAGTCATTGTAAAGAAGGTTTTTGCTGATTCAGGTTGGAGCAGCTCATTCTTTTCTCAAAAAACAAATCACGTTGAAAACTAATTGAAATATGGGACACCGTGTTTAAGTTTAAAACAACGTCACTGGTTTGACCCTAACTGATTTAACTGAAGAGCGGTTTAACATTTATAAAATTTCTCTCAAATTAGTCATCACACGAGTCATAAACCCTTCTCAGTTTTGTTGCAGGCCTCATCAGCTTGTCTCAACACTAGAAATGTATTTAGACCCCTTTACAGTGGTTGACATGTTTTTACATACGCAGATAATAGTTATTAAGAACTAGACCAAATTTGCCTATTTTGATTTTCAAAGTGTACTACAGATTAAATCCAAAACATGCAGACAACTGCTGTATTGGATACATGTGGGGTTGGATCAGGTACAATGTAGGCAGAGGTAGCAACAAAATTACGTGCTTAATACAGCATTACAAGCCATGTACTCACAAAAAGACCATGATTTTCAAAAAGCCTTCTCAAAATGCTACTTATTTTGATGCAAATGCACAAAATTCATTGAGACTGCAATGGAAATCTGCATTTCTTTTTTTCTTTTTTCTTTTACAAAACTGATTCAAGTTTGAGTCGCCAAGTCGCCTCCATCAGTCCATCAGCGAGATACTACCTTATCCCACAATGCACAAGTCAACCACTACCAAGAACCACTGGGAAAGATTTATTGAAACCCTGAGATTTTTATCCTTAGATGTGCATCTGCATCTGATTCAAACAAATTCAAGATGGCTGCCAATACAAATTAACTATCAATTTCACAAATTTGGGGCTAAAACCTGGTGTGGTAGTAGTTGGCAGTCATCACACTCNAGGAGTTAAACGGTGTTCACTGCTGTGTTAAAGGTGAAATCTCGGGTCACAGAGACCCGACTGTTTTGTTTAGAAATAAGAAGACAGTTTAATCCGTTGTTTCTCCTGAAAAGGGCTCCAGCTGCTCTGTCTTTTCCTAAACAATTTCCCTCTGCTCGGGCTGTAACCTTGGGTCGCGATAACACAAGCTCACTCCTCTCTTTGATCCGGTTTTAAGTTCTAAGCTGTGGCTGGAACGCGGAGTCCGCAAGAGTCTGCAGAGTTTGGAAGGAACCAGCAGGTTCCTCAGAGTTTCTGGGAGCTTCGAAAGATGATGTGAACTTTCCAAAAAGCTGAATGACCAACAGTCACGCGCTAAGGACTCGTCATCCAGCTGGGACTGATAACATGTTGTTATGGGTCCACTCCGAGCGTAAGCTCAAAAACTTTGTTATTCCTTCCTGGAATAAATTATCTTGAGCCAAGAAGCCACGACTGTCACGACTTCTGCCGACGAAAGCGAGTATCACCGACACCGACAAGGTAAACACGCGTGGAGTCCAGCTTGGACTTGCGGGACCGACGACTCGTCAGTCTAAAGTTGACCACAGCTCTTTACCAGAACCAAGGCGGACGTCTTAAGGTAAAGGAGCAGCTGTTTGCTTGCTGGAGGTGTGATGATATCTTAGCTGGACGCGTACGGAAGAGTGTCATCTGGTTTCATAAATGCAAGATAAACTTCCTCTCTTAACCTCCCAATTCTTCTTAAATCTTTCCTCCTATCTTTTTCCCTCAATTCTAAGCTGGAAACTATTTTAAGCTGAAGAGCCCACAGACTAAATATGTTAACATCCAATATTGAAGTCTGTTGTGTTAAATTTAAGTGTGCTGACGTATTAATTTGAAAGAAAGTGAAATCATGTCAATCAAGTGTAATGGTGTTAATTTAGTTGATTCATTTTAAATAAATGATAGTGTCTCTTTGACATATCAAGCTAAGTTAACGTGTCCATTGTCACTCTATAGCTCTGTTTATTTATCCATCATAAAGATCACAGAAACATTGGGTAAACTGAAAAAGAACAGAATCCGTGAATTTACTATTCAATCTGAATAAGTAAATTAATTAAGGTAAAGAGGTCAGTATTAATATTGACCTCCTCATAACCCCTTACAATAATTATGCATGAAAAAAAATCCATTCAAATGAAATTGTGTTTTACCGTAAGATCCTTCTTTCTTGCATTCATCTGTTTCAGTTCAAACCAAACGGTCCAAGAGTACAAAGCTCATACTGATGATACATTTTCTAACCACAGTATCGATTTGTTTTGCAGTTTTACACTGATCGTTTGATTTTACATGAAGACAAAACCATAATTCCCAGTTCGTGTCGTCCCCTACACAGAACTGTTAACACAAACAGAAGCCCAAGTGACCTAGATTTGAATACAGAGCATCGTCTGTTAAGAGTTTAAATAAATGAGGAGTTTGTGTGTAAAAACAACATTTTCGTATTGGAGTATCACTTGTGTCCATTTTGCAACTTTAAAAGGACATGGATAAAACCAAACTGTCCTCTGTTCTGCAGGACGAGGACAAATCTGTGAGACAACGCAGGAAACTCACCAGTGACACTTCTGAGGTCTCCGACTGCTAACAGAGGGTCCTGGAGCAGAAGCAGGACAGGAACCAGGGTCAGACTGTGGGGTTATAAACTGTGAACACCTGAGGTGTGGATTCCACACTCAACATTGACACTTTCTGAAACTGGATTGAGTTTTGTACCTTGCTGCACAACTTGGAAGCCCGCGACTATTCATCATGCATTTTGAGTCAAGTTGCTTCAACCATGTGGTCTAAAACTCTGAACATGCTTTGAGGATTTACCCCAGACAGTATTTTATTCATCATTTAAGCAAGACATTTTTTTCCCAATCTATTCCATAACAGTTTAATTAAACTTAACATGTACTGTAATCTTTTAGACGCACAGTACATGCACTGTGTTTTTGCATCCGTCTTCAAATCTGTACAATTTCCCTGCACTCCATCATGGAGGATTTCATGTGTGGTCTTCATTTCTTTAGTTTGCTCCTTTGTCTCATATGTTTTCGGCAGTTATTTCAAAAGTACAAAGCTTTATTTAATTAGAATGTTAGCAAGACACTGGAAAGAGACGTTAGCAGTGCATCAGGGCATTCATGAATATCATGGACTTTATGCTAATATAAGGTGTTTTTATAGACATTAAAGTGGAGTTTTTGTTGATAATGGACCAGTACTGTATTAGGGAGCAAGACTAGGACTGATTAAGATCAATATATTTAGGTCGAGGGATCAGTGAGCTCTTTAGAAAGTTTGAATGTTAAATACAAGATTTAAAGAATTTTTTTGTCTATATAGAAATGGATCTTTAATCAAAGTTTAATACCTATTTATAATTTATATTTAGTAACTTGAAGTGTGGTTTGTATAAATAGAACAAATTAATCAGGTAGAAAGAAACTGCAATGACGAATGAATGATGGTGCTGATTTAAATTATTGCCTTTTGTTACCACGTTCAGCTCCACTCAGTCTGTGGTTCGATCATCAAACTGACTCAGCAAACTACTCAGGGTTCCTGCGTATAGCTCAACATTCACAGAAGGAGGAAAAAGGCCCCGGTTAGTAAATAAAAGTGATCTGAGTAGACTTTGTAGTGTAAAAATCCTGTAAGTCATTTTAGCTTGAATACGCAGAAATCCTTAGTGTTTCTTAACTTCTGATGTGCAGAAATTTGCTTGAAGTAACATTTAATTCACACAGACTTCTTGTAGAAACTGTTAAAGTAATATAACAAACAATGTTTATATATATATAAATATGTATATATGGTGGAGTTTTTTATTTTGATGCTTTACTGCAAAATATAAGACTAAACCAAAAATAATAGTTCTCTTAACATCAGTTCAGCTATTCTATACAGTTGCCATTTTTATTGTTGTTTTATTTAAGTGCTAACCACTGGCTTTTTAAAAGAAGGAATACGTTTATGTCTTGTTTTAATTAACTTGGCTATAGCTGTTTTGCACTAAAATGTTAGTTTTATTTTTATTTTTGCTCAGAAGAGGTTTGATTTAAAATGTGTCATCTGACAAGAAATACAATGTGGTTATAATTTATTATGCATAATAAAAACAGAAAATGCACACCCTGACCTGTCTGTTTTCCATTTCCTTAATGGTTATGTTTGTAATCTGGAGGCAGTATTTAGGTCATTTCTTGTAACAAGCAAATAAACAGATCTTAAATCAATAGTGTGAATTCTTCATAAGCATTCACACTATTGTGATCCATTTTTATTCCGTATGTTTTTCGGCATCTTTTTCGTTCCACAATTTTTAAGCTATTTCAACAAATCATATACAGTACTGTACATGTATCAAAATGTTCAATTCTTTCAGGACAATCCTGCTATGACTTTTGGTATTGGTGCAACTTTAGCTTTTTGAAATATTAAGCTTTTTCTGACACTTTTTTGCTCATAGAAAATTAATTGAGCTCCTTTTACATCTTTCAAATCTTTAGATCTTTTACAGCCTTTTACTGCTCCTTTCACATTTTGTTCTGCTTCAGCTTCCTTGTTTAAATTTAAACTTTTTTCAGCTACTTTTAGCTAATTTCAGCTCTTTTGTGCTCCTTTTTAGATTATTTCTGCAAACTACATTTTTGTGCTTCTTTTAAGTTCTTCCTGCTAAATTTCTGCTTTTTATGCTCCTTTCAGCTTATTTCTGCAAGTTTCAACTTTTTCTGCTATTTCAGCTACTGTTTAGCTGTTTGTATGCTAATTTTGGTTTTTCTTTT
>JBBPBX010037814.1:0-11199 GCA_038048925.1 Garcialebias charrua | reverse complement strand
AAAGTGATCTCCACTACCTTCTGATAATTTAAGCTTCTTTCTACTTTTTTAACTACTTCAGCTGTTTTTATGTGTGCATATTTCAGCTTTTTTCAGATAATTTCCACTTTTTGTGCTCATTTCTGCTTTCAGCAAGCATGTTCTTTCTACTTCTGATAATCTAAGCTTGTTCTACCTTTTTAGATACTTTTTTAAGCTAATTTCTGCTGCTTTCGGATGAATAAAAGTTTTTCATGGTAAATTTTGGCAACTTAAATTAGGCTACCCTAATTAACTTATTTCTGCTCATTTCATCTTGTTATGCTCCTTTCAGCTTTTTTCTGCTAGTTTCAGCTTTTTCTGCTATTTCGGCTACTACGGTATTTAGCTGCTCATGTGCTAAATTTAGCATTTTCAACTAATTCCACATTTTCTAGCTCATTTCAGCTCCTTCCACTTCTGGTAGTTAAAGATTATTTCAGCCTTTTCTCATCCATTTTTTGCTAAATTCAAATTTTTTTTTGCTAATTTCCTCATTTTTGTGCCAATATCTTCTTATTTAAATCAAATTTAGCAAATACTGTATGTTCTTTCTGCATTTGTATGCTAACGTGGGCTTGTTTTTCCATTTCAGCTATATTTCAGCATGTTTTTAAGCTAATTTCAGCAGTTTTTCAGCAATAAGTATTCGTTGCATTTTTGCAGGAAATGCAATTTCCCTAGTTTATATTTGAAGTTGGCACCCTTGTTGTTTTCCAGTGCTGATTTTCAGTTTTTATTCCCCCACAGGTGTTTTTCTATATACAGTACAGTACTGTACTAGTAAAAGCAGTCAACCCCTATACGTTTGTCTGCACATTACAGTAATGTTTTTAAAAAATTGTGAAGCTGTGCTCAATCTATGAAAAATATTTTGCACTGCTTGTAATGTTTTCAACTGCAATGAACCATGTTGCATATTTGTTTTATGCAAATAATGTTCAACAAGAACTTCACAGTACAGCAAAACTCCAGAGAAAAAGTGAACACAGTAATAGAACATCGTCTTTTCATCATGGTCACAGGTTTTAGTTTTATCAAATTTTAGACTAAGATCCTCTCATGCTGATAACAGTTGAAATCATTTTTGACAAACGGGGGGTAGGGGGTGGGGTGGAATTGTGCACAATTGTGTGATTTTTCCAGATGTCATGCTCAGAGTATGGTGTGACTGACTCAGCAAATACGGTTATAGATGTTCATCCAATTATTATTTTCTTGAAGTTTCATTAAAATCCGTTCAGTGGTTCATGAGACATTTTGCTAACAGACAGAGAAACACAGTTAAGTAAATAGTCATTTTTGAAATTCTGATAAGAGAAAATCAAAACAACTTATTTTCTTTTCAGAAGTAATGATTGGCAGATTGGTCCTATCCATTACACTTTTTGCAGCTCAAGAATAGTAAAAACAGCATCTGATCAAACATTTTGACAAAAACTGATAGAAGATTGTATAAAAAGACTGTATAAAAAAAAGAGTTTAAAAAGAATGATGCTGCAGTACTTTAGAACCTCAGCAGATGGAGGCACTGTTGCTCTTTATTTTAGGAGACTACTTCCATGGAAGTGAAAGTTTAATCAATCGTTTCTCACACCTGTGCAAAACAACCAAAGGGCCACAAGCAACTCATAGACTGTCTCCATCTAGCCCTCAGTACTCTCAAAAAACAACTATAAACTTTAATGAAAATCTATATTACAAACCAATATTTAGACAAGTAAAAACTGTCTTTTTTTACTTGTTTCTTGTCAAAATGGTCAGTTTTCAAATAACGTATGCCTACGTTATTTCCTGCAGGTTAGAAAGTTCCAGGTTGTGTTGTCGGGACAGATACAGAAAGCTGATGGCAAATGTTGAATTTTCTTTATTCAGGTCAAATTTAGTTCTGTTGTCTCAAGTGTCTGTTTACAGGCAGTATATGATGGAGCGGGCTAAAACTTGTTCATTTCCAACCCCTATATTTAGCACCTATAGTAGGAACAAGAGTGTTGAGGGTATATCTGAGGCTACGTGTTGTGTAAACTTAAGGTTTCTAATAATAGCAGAAGTTCTGCTTTTCAACAGATTTAAAAAAGTTCAAGACAAAACATTGCCTGCTTGCAATGTCTGATGTCACAAACAAGGTGTACCTTTAAGACCAATTGTTAGCACGATTAACTCTGCCATTTATGTTTCCAAATATTTGGCATCTGTACTCTTTCCTTTAGTTGGCAGCTCAGAACATCACATACAGAACACCATGGACTTTGTGGATAAGGTGAGGGATGTCATCATGGACACTGATGAAACTGATCTCTGTTGATGTCACATCACTCTTTACGTGCATCAGACACCACTCTGAACAGCAGGACCACGCTTTCCACAGAGCAACTGTGTCAACTCTTGAAACTGTGTCTGCAGTCAACCTACTTCACATATGGGGAGCAATATTATAGGCAGAAACATGGGTGTGCTATGGGGTCTCCAGTTTCTCCTATTGTTGCCAACCTGTACATGGAGGAGGTAGAAAAGAGAGCCTTGACGTCCTTTTCAGGGAGACCACCAAGTCATTGGTTCAGGTATGTTGACGACACCTGGGTTAAAATTAAATCTCAGGAAGTCCAACATTTTACTGATCACATCAACTCTGTGGATAAATATATCAAGTTCACACGAGAAGATGTAAAAGATGGCAGGCTGGCTTTCTTGGACTGTGAGGTCTCAGTTTCTGATGGAGGACATTTTCAAACTGAGGTGTTTGTACTGCAAACCCACCCACACAGACCAGTATTTACAGTTTGACTCCCATCACCCTCTGGTGCACGTTAGGAGTCATCAGGACCAGTGGTGTAGTTTACATTTTTGTACAGTGGTAAAGTTGATTTTATGTTGGACAATGCTGAAGCCACGGCTGCGAATGTCCAACGTACAACATAAAGCTTACTTTACCGAGGTCAGTCCGTATACAGTACTGTGCTTAGAAACCAAAGGACACCGTTTAGTACAGTACAATGTAATTGTCGATTTATTTTGATTTTTAAACCTATTGAACTTTTCCAAATTTCTCTGATGCATATACTGTACTTGAATAAATGAACAACAAACTTTGTACAACAGTTGTCTTTGTATTAAAAAAGTTTTGTCTTTGTATTAAAAATGTTATAGAATTTATAAAACGGTATCAAAGCAAAACAGGTTCAAGTAATAAGTACAGTATTTTCTGGTGTATAGGTCGCACCTGTGTATAGGTCGAATTGTCCAATTATCACCAATAGATTGGAAAAATCCCTAGATAGGTCGCACCTACGTTTAGCTCTGTTGCAAATGTCTGCCACAAGAGCACAAGGCTTTTAAGAAGATTAACACTTAAAAACAATTATTTGTTTGATAAAAATTATAGCAAATATATGTCTGAGCTGAACTTTTCCTTAATAAATGAACGTAATTGTGAAATGAGCTGGATTTAAAAATTTGTTTCACCGAAAGTGATAACAAGCCATATATAGGTCGCACCTGAGTATAGGTCGCAGGCCTTGAAAAAATGATAAAAAGGTGCGACCTATACACCGGAAAATACGGTAGTAAGTACAGAAGTATTAATTATAGAATAATTTGCTGGATAAGCGAATGTAATAAACAAGCGCTGCATACCAGATTGTAATGGAAGCGTTGAACTGCCATTAATGTGTCGATGACCCATGCCTAATATGTCATGTATCACTCTGGGTACTTTTATCTGGGTATGCTGAAATTATTAAGCTTTTCTAGTGGGTGTACTCCATATACCTGCGTATCACGTAGACTACACCACTGGTCAGGACTCTGTTTCAGTAATACTGTGTATGCTGTTCAGTGTCAGGAGGGCTGTGATCAGTCTTACATCAGGGAAACCAAACAGCCACTGGCCAAAAGGATGGCCCAGCACAGAAGATCAACATCATCAGGTCAGGACTCTGCGGTCTACACTCATCTCCAGGCCAGCAGTCACTCTTTCAGGGATGAAGATGTTCACATCCTTGATAGAGAGGAACGATGGTTTGAGAGAGGAGTAAAGGAGGCCATCTTTGGGAAAAGAAACCGTCCATCATTAAACAGAGGTGGAGGCCTCCATGTTCAACTGTCCCCCTCTTACAGGACAGTTGAAACATGTTATTGCATCACTCAGCCCTCTGTGAGCAAGTGGCCATCAAGGTGCTGACGATCAATTGTTGGGCTGATAGTCCTTCCTTTGCAAGTGTCACCAGCAAACTGGTTGATCTGCTATGAAAAGGTGCTGCTTATAAGACTGTTGCAGCTCCTAAGTCTGAAGAAGTATTTTGGATTAAAAAAGCGAAACGTTTCAATAAAGAATCCGTCCAGAGGAGCTGACTCAACCTTGTTATCTACTTTGATTATAGCGTATGTGTCATAACTCACTGAGCATAAATTATAAGAACTATTCTTTTTGTCATTGGAGGATCTTTACGCTTACCTGCAGTGACTGTGAACCAGCGTTTTATAATCGGCATCTGGGGGATGAGAGGTGGACACCTAACCCCACATTGTGAAATTAGTCATTTGTCCTGTGTGATTGCAAAGATGGGAGGCTGCTCTGGAAGCATTAGCAGCAATACCAGCACAGGTAGTCCAATTATCAGTCTAATCATTCTCCATGCAGGGGTCTTTGACTCAGATATGTGTAGGAAGAGACAACAGAGTGGAAAGTCCCTGTTGTGTAAAAAAAAAAAAACATTGCCGATGTCTGTTTTGTACCCATCTTATTTAACTGAATGTGAATGTGGAAGACGATGTACGCAGATTTATTAATTTTGTGCCTGACAACCAATGAAAGTCACTGAGAGGGAGAAGCAATTTCAGCCTTTGCTGCCTTAAAATCTATGATACCATCATACAGACAGGCCTAAATTAAAGTAAACAGCTGCCTAAAAACATAAAGGGGAAGAAGGAAACTCAAGAATGTCTTTTTTGTGTGTGTGGTGAATGTGCAAAGCTGAGCATTTAAAAGAAGTGCTGACAGTCACAAAATGAAATATTTTTATTCTCCGGATGAAGTCAGGGTTGTTGAATTACTTTCAACCCAACAAAAGTCTTCCTGTAGATTGAAAAATACGCTGTGATTCTCCTGACTGCATAAAACGTTTGGACATGGCCATTCATGTTCAAACGTGATACCAATGCAAAGAGACTTTAATGGGCAATCCTGTTGCTGGCTGTGAAATACTGGCTCCAAAACCCATTTTTCTTCAGCCCCATATGGTGGGATTAGCTTGATTCACTCTTTCTGGCTGTTATGTTGGTGCTACCCAAAGCTTCAGTCTGTTGCAACGTTATTTTAAAACCTAAAACAAAACGGTAAATTGATCTGACATCAGTCTTCTTCTTTTGGCTTTTCCCTCTTCAGGGGTCTCCACAGCGAGTCATCCTCCTCCACCTCACTCTGTTCTCTGCATCCTCTGTCCTCACTCCAACTACCTCCATGTCCAACTGCATCAATACAGTATATCTAATCTTTGTCTTTTTCCTGGCAGCTGCATTTCTAACATCCTTCTACAAATATACCCCTGTCCCTTTTCTGGACATGTCCAAACCATCTCAGTCTGGTCTCTAACTTTATCTCCCAGTTGTTAGACCTGTGCTGTATGATGATCTCGTTTTAAAGGTATTGTGACATGATTTTGTAAATTTGAATATTTGTCAGAACATATATATCTTATATCATTGAGCTCTGGTCGTTTTTGCATAATAAATTATAAATATATTAAATTTTTATTCCAAGTTATGGTAGTTGTTTTCTCTGGGATACGCCCCTAAAAATCTGCGCATTTCCGCAAAATGTCATCTTAACGTGACAACGGGAAGGCACGCTCCAACGTGCATTTAAATAATAATGGCGGAGCATGTCCTATCGCGTCTGAGATATCATTTTGAGACAGTAAATCTTCCAAAACTCGCATTAATAAACCCTCCCTGAATAAAAAAATTACAGATGTTACCTGATGGCGCAGACATAATTTAAAAATACATCATTAGCAACGTGTTTGCTCCGGGCACTCGGCTAATGTTTGTTAGCTGCTATGTCGGCTTATTACCGGTTGCGTCAGCGATATATCATTTTAAGACAGTAAATCATCCAAAACTCTCATTAATATCCCTCCCCGAATAAAAAGAATTACCTGATCGGCAGACATAATTTAAAAATACATCATTAGCAACGTGTTTGCTCCGGACACTCGGCTAATGTTTGTTAGCTGCTATGTCGGCTTATTACCAGTCGCGTCAGCGATATATCATTTTAAGACAGTAAATCATCCAAAACTCTCATTAATATCCCTCCCCGAATAAAAAGAATTACCTGATCGGCAGACATAATTTAAAAATACATCATTAGCAACGTGTTTGCTCCGGACACTCGGCTAATGTTTGTTAGCTGCTATGTCGGCTTATTACCAGTCGCGTCAGCGATATATCATTTTAAGACAGTAAATCATCCAAAACTCTCATTAATATCCCTCCCCGAATAGAAGGAAACTACAGATGTTACCTGATGGCGCAGACATAATTTAAAAATACATCATTAGCAACGTGGCCTGTACCGCGGCTATTGTGTTAGCTATCTGATTCGACTAGCTTGTTAGCAGCGAACAAACATAATCTGCCGTGACAATTGGCTTTATACACTCAAAGTGTATAAAGTAAAACAACATGAACTCACGTAAAATAAATAGTTTATAATCTAAAACACTACACACCTCCGATTATGTTTACACAAAGACTTACTCATCTCCTGGACAGTCTTCCGATGGTCCCTGCGTTGTTTCGACATGGTAGCTCCTGTGGGACTTTCTTCTGTAGATTTTCTTTTAAAAATAGTAGGAATAGCATCCGGTTTTAAAAGTCTTCTGAATCTTAATGGTAATCCTAAAGATTCTTTTATACCAGGTGCTGAAAACAATCGGCAGTGAAATGGTCGCTGCAGACATAGGACTCCTGGAACCCACCGGTCGTTGTCTGGTCCATTCTTGACAAAGTTTGTCATCTTTTGGAAATTTGTGAAGGCTCACTTGTTCACTGCTGATATTAGAACACACAAATGCACTACAACGTGACGGCATTTTTCAAGTTACACAAACAAGAGGCGATCTTTCAGGAAATGAATCCGTATGGCAAGCAGTTAACACACCAAACAAACGGGCAAGGCTCTGCCTTCTCCCTGTTTAGACGTTGATGACTGGCGACGACGACTGGTGATGACGTATTGCGGAAATGCGCAGAATTTTAGGGGCGTATCCCAGCAAGTACCAGAGAAAAACATTACCATAATTTAGAATAAAATTTAACATATTTATAATTTATTATGCAAAAACGACCAGAGCTCAATGATATAAGATATATATGTTCTGGCAAATATTCAAATTTACAAAGTCATGTCACAATCCCTTTAATCTTATCCATTCTTGTTACTCCTAAGGAGAACCTCAGCATCTTCATTTCTGCCACTTCCAGTTCTTTCTCCTGTCTTTTTGTCAGTACCACTGTCTCCAGACCATACAGTATAGCTGGTCTCACCACTGTCTTGTCTGTCTTGTCAGTGCTTATGTATTTTCATCAGACCTGTATTGGACACCAATAGATATCAGTGCTGTTTGAAACGAGGGGTAATATTTATTTATTTTGCCTCTTAGTCAGTGGCTGACAATTAGCACTAAAGACAAAAAACAGAATGTGACGGATGTGTTCGGCAAACACCGTGTTCAAATATTTAAAGGTTTTGAACAAAACTGATGTTGACCAGGAATGTTAGGACTAGCTGCTCCTGTCATGTCTACCATGACTGTTTATACACAAAGCAGTCATGCAAGAGGGATCAATCCTTGGCACATGACTATGTGAGTTTTATTAGTCTGCCTTGAAATAAATACACTTATAGAGTTTTGATTAATATTGAAAGTCTATATAATTTTACATTATAATTTTCTAGCATCTTATAACAAACAACAAAAATTAATTTAAATTCATTCATTCATTCAACCTTTATTTAGTCAGGTAAATCTTTTGAACCTCATGGGCTCATTTACGAAAGCGACCTGCTAAAACTAAAGAACAATGAACAGCAGTGGTAGAATTTCCTTAAACAATAAACAAACAAACAATAAACAATAGAAAACAAAAGAGAGAAAAAAAAAAAGAAAGTTTTTTTTTTTTTAACAAAGTATCAAAAAACTAGCAAAACATTATAAGGTAGACGTATAAAATCAAAGACAGGAACAAATCTGCATTGGTTTTTGCCAGGATTCCAACAGATTCTGAAAACCATTTAGAGAAGTCAAGGTCGAGAGCTTCAGATCTTTTTGTAAGATATTCCATGAAGCAGGAGCGGAGTAGGAGAAGGCCCTTTTTCCAAGTTCAGTCCTCACTGACGGAACACTGCAGGTAATCATGTCCTGAGAGCGCACACTGTAGCTGCACTCACGCAAAGACATGTAGGAGGAGATGTATGAGGGCAGCAGACCAAGAAGTGATTTAAAGATGAAAATGTACCAGTGGAAGAGTCTGCGTGAGGTTAATGATGTCCAGTTAACCAGTGAATACAGGGTGCAGTGGTGGGTACGATAATCACAACCAGTTATGAATCTTAGTGCACCATGATAGACAACATCCAACATCCGCAGGGTGCTTGTAGGAGCATTCATGTAGAGAATGTCACCGTAATCAATGGAGGGAAGGAAAGTCACAGACACAAGGCGTTTCCTAACATTCAGTGATAGACATGATCTGTTTCTGAAAAAGAAACCCAGTTTAACTTTCAGTTTCTTCACTAGGTTTTCCACGTGGAGTTTAAAAGAGAGATGTGAATCGATCAGGATACCCAGATATTTATAGGAATCAACAAACTCAATAGGGACACCATTTGAAGATAAAATCAGAGGAGGATCTGCTGGAACCGCCTTCCTATTTGAAAAAAACATCCCTTTTGTTTTATCAGCATTTAGGACAAGTTTGAGACGGAACAAATCTGACTGGATGATGTCAAAAGCGGATTGCAGTAACTGGAAAGCCTTAGCAACTGTTTTAGCTCGGCAGTAAACAACTGTATCATCAGCATAGAAATGTAAGGATGCATCAGGGATGCAGTGACCTACATTAGCTATGTAGATTGTAAAGAGAGTGGGTCCTAAAACTGAGCCTTGTGGTACACCATTTTTAACTGTTAAATAGCTGGAAGAAGTACCGTTATGTTGAACACATTGCCTCCGATTGGAAAGATAGTTAGAAAACCAACCGATGGTGTGATCAGAGAAACCGATTTCTGAGAGCTTATGACACAGGATGTTATGATCCACAGTGTCAAAAGCTTTAGACAGGTCTAAGAAAAGTGCAGCACAATAGTCCTTAGCATCCAATGCTTCAACAACATCATTCAGAACCTTCAGAGAAGCAGTTGTTGTGCTGTGTTTTTTCCTGAAACCAGATTGATGGAGAGGTAAGATGTTAAATGAGTCCAGATAATTTTTGATCTGAGAGTTTATCAGTTTTTCTAGAACCTTGGCTAAGATGCAGAGTTTAGAGATCGGTCGATAATTGTTCAGTGAGGTGGGGTCACCTCCCTTCAGCAAAGGAAGAACAAAGGCTGTTTTCCAAGCATCCGGAATGGTGTTTTGGCTTATGGACAGATTAAAGATGTGGGTCACAGGGACTGTGATGATATGAGCAGCCAGCCTTAAGAAGTAAGGTGGAAGTTCATCTGGACCTGCAGATTTTTTTGGATCAAGATCATTTAACAGTTTATTTACCTCACTGACTGAGAACGGAGAAAAAGAGAAGGTGTGATTAACAGATGGTTGACTTGTAGGAGGGATTTGATTTGTAGAAGTTTGATTATTAGATAAAGTGGCTGATTTTCCGTTTGTAACTGTGTCAAATAATGAACTAGAAGCAACAAAATGTTTATTGAAACAGTTCAGGATCTCGTGCTTATTTGACACAGGAACAGAGTCAACAAGAAATTGTGATGGGAGGTCAGATGATTGGGGGGTGCCTGAGAGAGATTTGATGGTTTTCCAGAATTTTTTAGGATCGTTTAGATTTTTGGAGGTCTGAGATAAGAAGTAGTTACGTTTTGCGGCTTTGATGGCAGTTGTGCATTTATTCCTTAGCTGCCGAAATTTCAACCAATCAGTGTCTGAGTGTGATTTTCTTGCTGCGGCCCAAAGATGATCTCTCCAGTGCAGGAGATCAGCTAGTTCAGGAGTAAACCAGGGGCTGTCACGGCCCTTTATCCTGAACTGCCGGAAAGGTGCGTGTTTGTTTACAAAGTAAATGAAACTATTATGAAAATAGTTCCAAGCGGTGTTCACATCATTGATTTGTAGGATACGTTGCCAATCAAAGTGGGATAGATCCCAAAGGAATGACTGGGAAAATAATTTTTAAATAAATTTTTTTAAATGTCACGTTGCTACATAGTTTTCTACTGTTCCAGCATTAAATCCAATTCAATTTAGTTTATTTATATAGTGCCAAGTCACAACAGAAGTCAGATACACAATGGCAGGTTGAGAATCACATGTTAAGATAGAAATAGTATAAAATGAAAACTATTCAATTTTAGTAAATTTGTCCTCCAGTAGTCTAGGTGGAGCTCATCAGGTGGATCACAGTAAAATAGATCATTTTTCTTCCCCATAAATCAGTTATTTAAAATCTAATCTGGAATCATTCCTCCTTGTTAGACTTCAGTTGACCTGTTTAAGTTGGGCCAAATTTGTTATTATCTTTTGATTTATTTTTCATTGAAATTTAATTATTTGTTAGTTTATTTTTGGAACTGTTAAATTGAATTATTTGGTGGATTTTTGAACACCTTTGTCCTTATTTAAGTCTGGACCCTCACAATTCTATTTATGTTATGAACTTGTATTACTAAAATAATAACAGAATATGATAGAAGTTGTCTAACAATTGAAAAGTGGAAGCAGAACACTCCCATTCTCTTTTCACACTGATGCCTCAAACAAGGTGAAGATGAACCATGTTTTATTAATGATAGTTTTATACAAATGGATACACCTGATATATACAAATAAAAAACATGAACAAACTTACTTTACAGTATACAAACATAATTATGCATACTTCTACACATGCTTAAAAATTTTTTATGGCGCCCCCCCATAAAAAAATATCACCAGCCGCCACTGC
>JBBPBX010037813.1:18326-30721 GCA_038048925.1 Garcialebias charrua | reverse complement strand
TCACAACAGGAAGTGTACAGTTGTACATTGAACGTCCCGATCGGACACCTGTTACCTAATCAGCGTGACGGTCTGTCCAGTGACCGAAGACATGTTGCTGTAACAAGCTTTCCAACACTGACCGTTTTGGGTGGAGCATGTGGGCGTGGCAATGTGGCGAATCAGACGTAACGCCATCGCAAACGAAACACTAATAGCACCAACACGAAAACCGTCTAATACATCAAACCTTCAGTGATTGACCCACATCCGGTCCCCTGCAATACTGAATGGTCAAATCATGACATTAATTAAGCCACGCCCCCTCACAACAGGAAGTGTACAGTTGTACATTGAACGTCCCGATCGGACACCTGTTACCTAATCAGCGTGACGGTCTGTCCAGTGACCGAAGACATGTTGCTGTAACAAGCTTTCCACGACTGGTTGTTTTGGGTGGAGCATGTGGGCGTGGCGATGTGGCGAATCAGACGTAACGCCGTCACAATACGTTTGGCCTTTTGGGAGCTTTATCATATCCCAAAACTCACCAAATTTGGCAGACTCGTCAGGACTGGTGAAAAATTACATATTTTGGGGGCGTGGCCAAAATTTCAAAAGAAACGGCTCAAGAGCGCCACCTAGAAAATTTCAAACTACCCTCCGCATTGGCCTTAGTTTCACGTAGGATCATGAAATTTGGTACACTTGTCCAATTCACCAAGACGCACAGAAAACCCTCTGGCGTCAACGTTGTACGATAAATGGGAAGGCGGCCATTTTGGAATGTGGACCAAATTGAGTGCACGCACTGGGTGCCGAACGGGTACGGGAAAGGCACGAGAGCGTTTCGGGGTGGACCAGCTCGACTTCCCGCGGTCGCCGCGAGAAGGGCGGAGCGGCGCTAAGGCATTCACACGTGCATTTTCGCAGGAAATGCGGTTTTTCTAGTTGTGTGAATGCCAACAAGGCATTCACACTATAGAGATTGTGTTTATATTTATTATTATTATTCTTTATAGATGTTACTATCTTCCATCCGTACGTTTTTTGGCGTCCTACTCCTCCTAGAGTATTTGTGCCATTTCAACGATTCATATATCAAAATGTTCAGCTCGCTCAGGACAATCCAGCTATGACTTTTGGTAATGCTGCAACTTTCGCTTTTTGAAATATTAAGCCTTTTCGGCCATTTTTTTTCCATTGAAAATGAATGGGGCTAAAATGAAAAGGCCTTTTGGAGGATTTATCATATCCTAAATCTCACCAAATTTGGCAGACTCATCACTCAGACATGGGGGAGTAAAAAATGATCAACATCTCGCGTTTTCATATATGGTGAAGGGGCGTGGCCTGGCCTCAAAGTTAGGTATCTCGCCGTGAAAAACGAAACACTAATAGCACCTACACGAAAACCGTCTAATACATCAAACCTTCAGTGATTGACCCACAACCGGTCCCCTGCAATACTGAATGGTCAAATCATGACATTAATTAAGCCACGCCCCCTCACAACAGGAAGTGTACAGTTGTACATTGAACGTCCCGATCGGACACCTGTTACCTAATCAGCGTGACGGTCTGTCCAGTGACCGAAGACATGTTGGTGTAACAAGCTTTCCAACACTGACCGTTTTGGGTGGAGCATGTGGGCGTGGCGATGTGGCGAATCAGACGTAACGCCGTCACAATACGTTTGGCCTTTTGGGAGCTTTATCATATCCCAAAACTCACCAAATTTGGCAGACTCGTCAGGACTGGTGAAAAATTACATATTTTGGGGGCGTGGCCAAAATTGCAAAAGAAACGGCTCAAGAGCGCCACCTAGAATATTTCAAACTACCCTCCGCATTGGCCTTAGTTTCACGTAGGATCATGAAATTTGGTACACTTGTCCAATTCACCAAGACGCACAGAAAACCCTCTGGCGTCAACGTAATACGATAAATGGGAAGGCGGCCATTTTGGAATGTGGACCAAATTGGTGCACGCATTGGGTGCCCAATGGGTACGGGAAAGGCACGAGAGTGTTTCAGGGTGAACTAGCTCGACTTCCCGCGGGCGCCACAAGAAGGGCGGAGCGGCGCTAAGGCATTCACACGTGCATTTTCGCAGGAAATGCAAATTTTCTAGTTATAGTTACTATCTTCATTCCGTACGTTTTTTGGCATGTAACTACTCGCACAGTTTTGGTGCCATTTCAACAATTCATATATCAAAATGTCCAGCTCGCTCAGGACAATCCGGCTATGACTTTTGGTAATGCTGCAACTTTAGCTTTTTGAATTATTTAGCCTTTTCGGCCATTTTTTTCCCATTGAAAATGAATGGAGCTAAAATGAAATGGCCGTTTGGGGGCTTTATCATATCCTAAATCTCACCAAATTTGGCAGACTCATCACTCAGACATGGGGGAGTAAAAAATGAACAAAATCTCACGTTTTCATATATGCTGAAGGGGCGTGGCCTGGCCTCAAAGTTAGGTATCTCGCCATGGAAAACGAAACACTAATAGCACCTACACGAAAACGGTCTAATACATCAAATCTTCAGTGATTGACCCACAACCGGTCCCCTACAATACTGAATGGTCAAATCATGACATTAATTAAGCCACGCCCCCTCACAACAGGAAGTGTACAGTTATACATTGAACGTCCCGATCGGACACCTGTTACCTAATCAGCGGGACGGTCTGTCCAGTGACCGAAGACATGTTGCTGTAACAAGCTTTCCAACACTGACCGTTTTGGGTGGAGCATGTGGGCGTGGCAATGTGGCGAATCAGCCGTCACGCCGTCACAAACGAAACACTAATAGCACCTACACGAAAACAGTCTAATACATCAAACCTTCAGTGATTGACCCACATCTGGTCCCCTGCAATACTGAATGGTCAAATCATGACATTAATTAAGCCACGCCCCCTCACAACAGGAAGTATTTTTTCCCATTGAAAATGAATGGAGCTAAAATGAAAGTGCCTGTTGGGGGCTTTATCATATCCTAAATCTCACCAAATTTGGCAGACTCATCACTTAGACATGGGGGAGTAAAAAATGATCAAAACCTCGCGTTTTCATATATGCTGAAGGGGCGTGGCCTGGCCTCAAAGTTAGGCATCTCGCCATGAAAAACGAAACACTAATAGCACCTACACGAAAACCATCTAATACATCAAACCTTCAGTGATTGACCCACAACCACTCCCCTGCAATACTGAATGGTCAAATCATGACATTAATTAAGCCACGCCCCCTCACAACAGGAAGTGTACAGTTATACATTGAACGTCCCGATCGGACACCTGTTACCTAATCAGCGGGACGGTCTGTCCAGTGACCGAAGACATGTTGCTGTAACAAGCTTTCCAACACTGACCGTTTTGGGTGGAGCATGTGGGCGTGGCGATGTGGCGAATCAGCCGTCACGCCGTCACAAACGAAACACTAATAGCACCTACACGAAAACAGTCTAATACATCAAACCTTCAGTGATTGACCCACATCCGGTCCCCTGCAATACTGAATGGTCAAATCATGACAATAATTAAGCCACGCCCCCTCACAACAGGAAGTGTACAGTTTTACATTGAATGTCCCGATCAGACACCTGTTACCTAATCAGCGTGACGGTCCGTCCAATGACCGAAGACATGTTGCTGTAACAAGCTTTCCAACACTGACCGTTTTGGGTGGAGCATGTGGGCGTGGCGATGTGGCGAATCAGACGTAACGCCGTCACAATACGTTTGGCATTTTGGGGGCTTTATCATATCCCAAAACTCACCAAATTTGGCAGACTCGTCAGGACTGGTGACAAATTACATATTTTGGGGGCGTGGCCAAAATTGCAACAGAAACGGCTCAAGAGCGCCACCTAGAAAATTTCAAACTACCCTCCGCATTGGCCTTAGTTTCACGTAGGATCATGAAATTTGGTACACTTGTCCAATTCACCAAGACGCACAGAAAACCCTCTGGCGTCAACGTTGTACGATAAATGGGAAGGCGGCCATTTTGGAATGTGGACCAATCGAGTGCACGCACTAGGTGCCGAACTGGTACGGGAAAGGCACGAGAGCGTTTCGGGGTGGACCAGCTCGACTTCCCGCGGTCGCCGCGAGAAGGGCGGAGCGGCGCTAAGGCATTCACACGTGCATTTTCGCAGGAAATGCGGTTTTTCTAGTTGTGTGAATGCCAACAAGGCATTCACACTATAGAGATTGTGTTTATATTTATAGTTACTATCTTCATTCCGTACGTTTTTTGGCATGTAACTACTCGTACAGTTTTGGTGCGATTTCAACAATTCATATATCAAAATGTTCAGCTCATTTAGGACAATCCGGCTATGACTTTTGGTAATGCTGCAACTTTAGCTTTTTGAGATATTCAGCCTTTTCGGCCATCTTTTTCCCATTGAAAATGAATGGAGCTAAAATGAAATGGCCGTTTGGAGGCTTTATCATATCCTAAATCTTACCAAATTTGGCAGACTCATCACTCAGACATGGGGGAGTAAAAAAATATCAAAACCTCACGTTTTCATATATTATGAAGGGGCGTGGCCTGGCCTCAAAGTTAGGCATCTCGCCATGAAAAACGAAACACTTATAGCACCTACACGAAAACCGTCTAATACATCAAACCTTCAGTGATTGACCCACATCCCGTCCCCTGCAATACTGAATGGTCAAATCATGACATTATTTAAGCCCCGCCCCCTCACAACAGGAAGTGTACAGTTGTACATTGAACGTCCCGATCGGACACCTGTTACCTAATCAGCGTGACGGTCTGTCCAGTGACCGAAGACATGTTGCTGTAACAAGCTTTCCAACACTGACCGTTTTGGGTGGAGCATGTGGGCGTGGCAATGTGGCGAATCAGACGTAACGCCATCGCAAACGAAACACTAATAGCACCAACACGAAAACCGTCTAATACATCAAACCTTCAGTGATTGACCCACATCCGGTCCCCTGCAATACTGAATGGTCAAATCATGACATTAATTAAGCCACGCCCCCTCACAACAGGAAGTGTACAGTTGTACATTGAACGTCCCGATCGGACACCTGTTACCTAATCAGCGTGATGGTCTGTCCAGTGACCGAAGACATGTTGCTGTAACAAGCTTTCCACGACTGGTTGTTTTGGGTGGAGCATGTGGGCGTGGCGATGTGGCGAATCAGACGTAACGCCGTCACAATACGTTTGGCCTTTTGGGGGCTTTATCATATCCCAAAACTCACCAAATTTGGCAGACTCGTCAGGACTGGTGAAAAATTACATATTTTGGGGGCGTGGCCAAAATTTCAAAAGAAACGGCTCAAGAGCGCCACCTAGAAAATTTCAAACTACCCTCCGCATTGGCCTTAGTTTCACGTAGGATCATGAAATTTGGTACACTTGTCCAATTCACCAAGACGCACAGAAAACCCTCTGGCGTCAACGTTGTACGATAAATGGGAAGGCGGCCATTTTGGAATGTGGACCAAATTGAGTGCACGCACTGGGTGCCGAACGGGTACGGGAAAGGCACGAGAGCGTTTCGGGGTGGACCAGCTCGACTTCCCGCGGTCGCCGCGAGAAGGGCGGAGCGGCGCTAAGGCATTCACACGTGCATTTTCGCAGGAAATGCGGTTTTTCTAGTTATTATTATTATTATCTACAGTTTATAGATGTTACTATCTTCACTCCGTACGTTTTTTGGCATGTAACTACTCGCACAGTTTTGGTGCGATTTCAACAATTCATATATCAAAATGTTCAGCTCATTTAGGACAATCCGGCTATGACTTTTGGTAATGCTGCAACTTTAGCTTTTTGAGATATTCAGCCTTTTCGGCCATCTTTTTCCCATTGAAAATGAATGGAGCTAAAATGAAATGGCCGTTTGGGGGCTTTATTATATCCTAAATCTCACCAAATTTGGCAGACTCATCACTCAGACATGCAGGAGTAACAAATGATCAAAACCTCATGTTTTCATATATGCTGAAGGGGCGTGGCCTGGCCTCAAAGTTAGGTATCTCGCCATGAAAAACGAAACACTAATAGCACCTACACGAAAACTGTCTAATACATCAAACCTTCAGTGATTGACCCACAACCGGTCCCCTACAATACTGAATGGTCAAATCATGACATTAATTAAGCCACGCCCCCTCACAACAGGAAGTGTACAGTTATACATTGAAGGTCCCGATCGGACACCTGTTACCTAATCAGCGGGACGGTCTGTCCAGTGACCGAAGACATGTTGCTGTAACAAGCTTTCCAACACTGACCGTTTTGGGTGGAGCATGTGGGCGTGGCGACGTGGCGAATCAGACGTAACGCCGTCACAAACGAAACACTAATAGCACCTACACGAAAACTGTCTAATACATCAAACCTTCAGTGATTGACCCACATCCGGTCCCCTGCAATACTGAATGGTCAAATCATGACAATAATTAAGCCACGCCCCCTCACAACAGGAAGTGTACAGTTGTACATTGAACATCCCGATCGGACACCTGTTACCTAATCAGCGTGACGGTCTGTCCAGTGACCGAAGACATGTTGCTGTAACAAGCTTTCCACGACTGGTTGTTTTGGGTGGAGCATGTGGGCGTGGCGATGTGGCGAATCAGACGTAACGCCGTCACAATACGTTTGGCCTTTTGGGAGCTTTATCATATCCCAAAACTCACCAAATTTGGCAGACTCGTCAGGACTGGTGAAAAATTACATATTTTGGGGGCGTGGCCAAAATTGCAACAGAAAGGGCTCAAGAGCGCCACCTAGAATATTTCAAACTACCCTCCGCATTGGCCTTAGTTTCACGTAGGATCATGAAATTTGGTACACTTGTCCAATTCACCAAGACGCACAGAAAACCCTCTGGCGTCAACGTTGTACGATAAATGGGAAGGCGGCCATTTTGGAATGTGGACCAAATTGGGTGCGTGCATTGGGTGCCGAAAGGGTACGGGAAAGGCACGAGAGTGTTTCAGGGTGGACCAGCTGGACTTCCCGCGGTCGCCGCGAGAAGGGCGGAGCGGCGCTAAGGCATTCACACGTGCATTTTCGCAGGAAATGCGGTTTTTCTAGTGTTACAATTACATCTGTTACTATCCTGATTCCGTACGTTTTTTGGCACGCTACTCCTCCTACAGTTTTTGTGCTATTTCAACAATTCATATATCAAAATGTTCAGCTCATTTAGGACATGATGGCTATGACTTTTGGTATTGGTGCAACTTTAGCTTTTTGAAATATTCAGCCTTTTCGGCCATTTTTTTCCCATTGAAAATGAATGGAGCTCAAATGAACTCAATGAGCTCATTTTGTATCCTTGATATCTTTGGAACTCATTACAATATTTCACTACTCCTTTCACATTTTGGACCAACTCAGCTTCCTTCAGCTACCTTGTACAATTTAAACAAATATTTCGGCTACTTTCATTTACTTTCAGCTGTTCCTTCAATGACTTTGCAATCTTTTCAGCTTAATGCAGCTTACTTCAACATTGTTGTACTTCTACTGACTTATTTATGCTAATTTCAGATTATTTTGCTCCTTTCAGCTAATTTTTGAAAGATTAAGATATTTTTTGCCCTTTTAGCTACTATTTAGCTGTTTATGCAAATTTCAGCTTTTTCAACAATTTTTTTTAATCAATCCAACTTTTTTCAGCCTAATTCAGCAAAACCATGTTCTACCAACTTCCTTCTGGTGATTTAAGATTACTTCTGCTTGTTTTAGCTGTTGTTCAGCTGTTTTTGACCAATTTCAGCTGATGGCTGCCAACGCTACTTTCAAATTGCTTTAACTCGACCATCGTTATATATAGAGAGCTGAAATTTGGTGAGGTTGTAGCTGAGGACATTGTCTATCATGTACGGAATCCAAATCAAAAATCCAAGATGGCCGACAAAGCAAAAAAGTAAAAACACTATAAAATGGTCAATTTTAGTCATATTGAGCTCAAACTTGATGTAGTGATAGCTGAGAATGTTTCCTATCAAATGCTATATCAAAATCAAAAATCCAAGATGGCCGACAACGCTACTTTCAAATGGCTTTAACTCAACCATCTTTATACATAGAGAGCCGAAATTTGGTGAGGTTGTAGCTAAGGACATTGTCTATCATGTACGGAATCCAAATCAAAAATCCAAGATGGCCGACAAAGCAAAAAAGTAAAAAACTATAAAATGGTCAATTTTAGTTATATTGAGCTGAAACTTGGTGTATTTATAGCTGAGAATGTTTCCTATCAAATGCTATATCAAAATCAAAAATCCAAGATGGCCGACAATGCTACTTTCAAATGGCTTTAACTCAGCCATCTTTATACATAGAGAGCCGAAATTTGGTGAGGTTGTAGCTATACACATTCTCTATCATGCTTTAGGTGAAGCGGCCATTTTGATTGAACATGCAAATTAGGTGAAGCGGCCATTTTGGCATTCACACATGCATTTTCTCAGGAAATGCAATCTAGTTATTATTATTATTCTTATATGTTACTATCTTCCGTCCGTACGTTTTTTGGCGTCCTACTCCTCCTAGAGTTTTCGTGCCATTTCAACAATTCATATATCAAAATGTTCAGCTCGTTCAGGACAATCCAGCTATGAATTTTGGTAATGTTGCAACTTTCGCTTTTTGAAATATTAAGCCTTTTCGGCCATTTTTTTCCCATTGAAAATGAATGGAGCTAAAATGAAATGGCCTTTTGGAGGATTTATCATATCCTAAATCTCACCAAATTTGGCAGACTCATCACTCAGACATGGGGGAGTAAAAAATGATCAAAACCTCACGTTTTCATATATGCTGAAGGGGCGTGGCCTGGCCTCAAAGTTAGCTATCTCGCCATGAAAAACGAAACACTAATAGCACCTACACGAAAACCGTCTAATACATCAAACCTTCAGTGATTGACCCACAACCAGTCCCCTGCAATACTGAATGGTCAAATCATGACATTAATTAAGCCACGCCCCCTCACAACAGGAAGTGTACAGTTGTACATTGAACGTCCCGATCGGACACATGTTACCTAATCAGCGTGACGGTCTGTCCAGTGACCGAAGACATGTTGCTGTAACAAGCTTTCCAACACTGACCGTTTTGGGTGGAGCATGTGGGCGTGGCGATGTGGCGAATCGGACGTAACGCCGTCACAAACGAAACACTAATAGCACCTACACGAAAACTGTCTAATACATCAAACCTTCAGTGATTGACCCACATCCGGTCCCCTGCAATACTGAATGGTCAAATCATGACAATAATTAAGCCACGCCCCCTAACAACAGGAAGTGTACAGTTGTACATTGAACGTCCCGATCGGACACCTGTTACCTAATCAGCGTGACGGCCTGTCCAGTGACCAAAGACATGTTGCTGTAACAAGCTTTCCAACACTGACCGTTTTGGGTGGAGCATGTGGGCGTGGCGATGTGGCGAATCAGACGTAACGCCGTCACAATACGTTTGGCCTTTTGGGGGCTTTATCATATCCCAAAACTCACAAAATTTGGCAGACTCATCAGGACTGGTGAAAGATTACATATTTTAGGGGCGTGGCTAAAATTGCAAAAGAAACGGCTCAAGAGCGCCACCTAGAATATTTCAAACTACCCTCCGCATTGGCCTTAGTTTCACGTAGGATCATGAAATTTGGTACACTTGTCCAATTCACCAAGACGCACAGAAAACCCTCTGGCATCAACGTTGTACGATAAATGGGAAGGCGGCCATTTTGGAAAGTGGACCAAATTGGGTGCATGCGTTGGGTGCCGAACGGGTACGGAAAAGGCACGAGAGTGTTTCAGGTTGGACTAGCTGGACTTCCCGCGATCGCCGCGAGAAGGGCGGAGCGGCGCTAAGGCATTCACACGTGCATTTTCGCAGGAAATGCGACTTTTCTAGTTATTATTATTATTCTTATATGTTACTATCTTCCGTCCGTACGTTTTTTGGCGTCCTACTCCTCCTACAGTTTTTGTGCCAATTCAACAAATCATATATCAAAATGTTCAGCTCGCTCAGGACAATCCAGCTATGAGTTTTGGTAATGCTGCAACTTTCGCTTTTTGAAATATTAAGCCTTTTCGGCCATTTTTTTCCCATTGAAAATGAATGGAGCTAAAATGAAATGGCCTTTTGGGAGCTTTATCATATCCTAAACCTCACCAAATTTGGCAGACTCATCATTCAGACATGGAGGAGTAAAAAATTATCAAAACCTTACGTTTTCATATATGCTGAAGGGGCGTGGCCAGGCCTCAAAATTAGGCATCTCGCCATGAAAAACGAAACACTAATAGCACCTACACGAAAACTGTCTAATACATCAAGCCTTCAGTGATTGACCCACAACCGGTCCCCTACAATAATGAATGGTCAAATCATGACATTAATTAAGCCACGCCCCCTCACAACAGGAAGTGTACAGTTGTACATTGAACGTCCCGATCGGACACCTGTTACCTAATCAGCGTGACGGTCTGTCCAGTGACCAAAGACATGTTGCTGTAACAGGCTTTCCAACACTGACCGTTTTGGGTGGAGCATGTGGGCGTGGCTACGTGGCGAATCAGACGTAACGCCGTCACAAACGAAACACTAATAGCACCTACACAAAAACAGTCTAATACATCAAACCTTCAATGATTGACCCACATCCGGTCCCCTGCAATACTGAATGGTCAAATCATGACAATAATTAAGCCACGCCCCCTCACAACAGGAAGTGTACAGTTGTACATTGAACGTCCCGATCGGACACCTGTTACCTAATCAGCGTGACGGTCTGTCCAGTGACCAAAGACATGTTGCTGTAACATGTTTTCCAACACTGACCGTTTTGGGTTGAGCATGTGGGCGTGGCGATGTGGCGAATCAGACGTAACGCCGTCACAATACGTTTGGCCTTTTGGGGGCTTTATCATATCCCAAAACTCACCAAATTTGACAGACTCGTCAGGACTGGTGAAAAATTACATATTTTGCGGACATGGCCAAAATTGCAAAAGAAACAGCTCAAGAGCGCCACCTAGAATATTTCAAACTACCCTCCGCATTGGCCTTAGTTTCACGTAGGATCATGAAATTTGGTACACTTGTCCAATTCACCAAGACGCACAGAAAACCCTCTGGCGTCAACGTTGTACGATAAATGGGAAGGCGGCCATTTTGGAATGTGGACCAAATTGGGTGCGTGCATTGGGTGCCGAACGGGTACGGGAAAGGCACGAGAGTGTTTCGGGGTGGACCAGCTGGACTTCCCGCGGTCGCCGCGAGAAGGGCGGAGCGGCGCTAAGGCATTCACACGTGCATTTTCGTAGGAAATGCGGTTTTTCTAGTTGTGTGAATGCCAACAAGGCATTCACACTATAGAGATTGTGTTTATATTTATTTATGTTACTATCTTCATTCCGTACGTTTTTTGGCATGTAACTACTCGCACAGTTTTGGTGCCATTTCAACAATTCATATATCAAAATGTCCAGCTCGTTCAGGACAATCCGGCTATGACTTTTGGTAATGCTGCAACTTTAGCTTTTTGAATTATTTAGCCTTTTCGGCCATTTTTTTCCCATTGAAAATGAATGGAGCTAAAATGAAATGGCATGTTGGGGGCTTTATCATATCCTAAATCTCACCAAATTTGGCAGACTCATCACTCAGACATGGGGGAGTAAAAAATGATCAAAACCTCACGTTTTCATATATGCTGAAGGGGCGTGGCCTGGCCTCAAAATTAGGCATCTCGCCATGAAAAACGAAACACTAATAGCACCTACACGAAAACCGTCTAATACATCAAACCTTCAGTGATTGACCCACAACCGGTCCCTTACAATACTGAATGGTCAAATCATGACATTAATTAAGCCACGCCCCCTCACAACAGGAAGTGTACAGTTATACATTGAACGTCCCGATCGGACACCTGTTACCTAATCAGCGGGACGGTCTGTCCAGTGACCGAAGACATGTTGCTGTAACAAGCTTTCCAACACTGACCGTTTTGGGTGGAGCATGTGGGCGTGGCGATGTGGCGAATCAGCCGTCACGCCGTCACAAACGAAACACTAATAGCACCTACACGAAAACAGTCTAATACATCAAACCTTCAGTGATTGACCCACATCCGGTCCCCTGCAATACTGAATGGTCAAATCATGACAATAATTAAGCCACGCCCCCTCACAACAGGAAGTGTACAGTTGTACATTGAACATCCCGATCGGACACCTGTTACCTAATCAGCGTGACGGTCTGTCCAGTGACCGAAGACATGTTGCTGTAACAAGCTTTCCAACACTGACCGTTTTGGGTGGAGCATGTGGGCGTGGCGATGTGGCGAATCAGACGTAACGCCGTCACAATACGTTTGGCCTT
>JBBPBX010037813.1:0-16474 GCA_038048925.1 Garcialebias charrua | reverse complement strand
GCAGCGAAGTCTGCTCAGACCGTTACATCGGAGAAACGAAGCAACCTATCCACAAAAGAATGTCTCAACATAGGAGAGCTACCTCCTCTGGACAAAACTCAGCTGTTCACCTCCACCTCACGGACAAGGGTCACTCATTTGAGGACCAGAATGTTCAAATTTTGGACCGAGAGCACAGATGGTTTGAGAGGGGGGTGAAGGAAGCTGTGTATGTTAAGAGAGAAAAACCTTCTCTTAACAGAGGAGGAGGTCTGAGATTTCAACTTTCTAAGACTTATAACTCAGTTTTGGATTTGATTCCGAAACGTTTTACACTGGATGGGAGCAGGGATGTCTTGTCTGTAAATTAGACTAACAAAGTTCTCTGAGTAGCCTCTGTTGTTGTTTGGGAGGTGTTTTTTGTCAATTTACATACAGTTTTGTGTCTTCTACCAGAGACCTCAAGGGAACCTCCTACTGTTAAGGTGTGATCTTTCAATTTACATGTATGTGTTACAAACCCCCTTCAGTTAAGCTGTGATGTGTTTGTTTTGTCAATTTAAATAGAATGGGCATGTTAGGTATTTTGTGGTGTTATTTCAGTTTCCAATTTCATATGTTGGTGCGTGGCTTGTCACTCAGCCTGTATAAAACTTCCCGTTCTCACAGCTTCCATTCATTCAGAATTGAAAAAGACTTCTGGACAGAAGTCGAAACGTTTTCTGCAACAAATAAAGTCCAGTTGATCCTGTATTGAACGCCTTTTTTGACATTTGAAAATGTTTTGTAGACGTTTAGCCCTTAAAAAATATAACTTATTTAGTAAAGAAAATATATTTTACTTTTTTCTTGCCTCATGAAACTTGCACATTGAGTTATGCCACTTCTTCATTTGTTATGGGAGTACCAAGGATACACACAAATCCAAAGCCTGAATCAGGCCTGTTCAACTGGCGGCCCGTGGGCCACTTGACTTCAGCCCGGCCCACGAATGAGTAAAAAAAATAAAACTTTTATTTTATTTTTATTATTTTTTTGGTGGTGGTGTCTGGGTTAGGCCTGAGTTCTGGGTTCTGTTTATTGCATTTCTGATTCAATGCAACATAATAAACAGATTTAAAAAGTAACAGATTGTTGTAAAATTTGGTTTATTGACATAATGACTTTAAACGCTGGATGTCCGGCCCCGGAGCTGCTAGTTTTCAGAAACTGTGGCCCCCAGAGCAGCTTTGTTGAACAGCCCTGGCCTAAATGTCAGTGCAAATCTTTTAGCTGCATTTTCTTCTATTTCGGTAAAACGTGTGGCTTTTAGCTCCTTTATCTAACAAACAAAAGTAAAGATGCACAAACAATAATATATTTGAAAGTTAGCTTTGGCTCAGTTTATACTCGTCACGTTTTGGATTCTTAAGCTGAATGGTCCTGAAGTCACGTAAAAGGTTAAAGGATTTGTTTACATATACATATGATTGAATCAAACGCCGTTTTCTATAAAGATCCTTCCTATTTTAAAGATAAAACTTTAAAGTGGAAAAAATAACTCGCAAGCCAAACACCTTCTAGTAGTTCATCAGTTGTGTTCATGTATTTGGTTTACTTTTATAAAAAATAATAATAATACACAAAACATTAATGCAAGAGCTTTTTTTATTTTATGTTGTTACTGCTCAACATGAACGTTGAATGCTGAAGCCTCAAGCCAATCAACATATCCCACCTACCTCTGCAGCTACTTTCTGCAGATATCTGCAGCTATGATGATGACGATTATGATGATGATGATGATGATGATGATGATGATGATGATGATGATGATGACGATTATGATGATGATGATGATGATGATGATGATGATGATGATGATGATGATGATGATGATGATTAGACAATCTAGTATTAGTCAACAGAGTACTATCAGATTATACACAAAATTGTGTTTAAGGTTTATGCAAACTGAAGAAAATTGCTTCCATCGGAGTTTGGGTTGTAAGTACACAATAATAAAATATATTCCAGAAATTAATAGAAGTATAAGTATTTATAGCAACAAAAAACACTTGTGTAAGAACAAAACAAAACAAAAATCAGTGGTTTAAATAATATAAGATTATTTCAACAATAAAAATGCTCTTGGCCCAACAGTTTAATCAATTAACACTGGCATAAACTAATTAGCGCTAAAGCTAGTTAATAAACTACATTTTTTTTTTCAGTTTCATTATTGTTTGAATGATTTAATTTAATGTACAAACAAATAAATGTGAAAAGGGTGTTTATGGAGTTACAAACAAAACAAAAAAACATGTTATTTGGCAGCAAAAACTGTTAGCCTGCTGCTAATGTGAGTCAGCTACACAGCTTCGCATCTTTTTACTTTTCTACATTTAATGACAGATTTTAACTATGTCGTCATGGCCTTAATTAGAAGGTAATGTTATATTTTGACCACTAACAGTGATCTATTTTTGGTGTGGCTGAAATATATCTACTGAACTGGTTAGCAAGCTAAATGTTGCTAGCCAGTTAGCAAAATTTTCTGTTTCTGTTTTTCACATTAACCCAACTTTACATATATTACAGCAGAGTTTCAAATAAATTTAGTCTATTTTATGATACTCTAATTGGAAAGTAAAAAGTTAGTAATTTTTTGTAATTGTTTTTTTTATAAAGGAAATACAAAACTACTTCTACTAATAAAGACTTTTTGTCTCTTTTTCTTTTAACTTTTTTTCTTAACAACAGATTTTCTCTAAAGACGGATGTTTTTAAGTTATCTGTGTGCTTACACTGGCTATCATTTTTTATTAGATTCTGATTATCCTCTTGGGGTTAAAACTATATAACCAAGTGCTTACAGTAGATGTGTCTCCAAAATGCATGGACCTGTGGCTGGTTTCAAATGTGACGCTCAAATTGTGTCAGTGAGGTGACTTTTTATGTGGCAACGCTAAAAGTGTATAAATTGTGAATAAAGTCTCTAATTCAAGTTATTTCTTGTCATTTTTGTTTTCAACTGGACACATTTTTGGTGGGGTAACTTGTTTGTGATCATGACATTTTGGAATAATACAAAAAGAGAATTGTTTTTCCAACAATAAATTGAAACAGTGTGTTATTATTTTCTTTCTCTTGTTGCCAATTGTTTCATAAAACCTTTCCACAATACACATTTTTTACATGTGGCAGTGGCACAGTGAGTCACAATCCTGTGGGTTGCATGGCTGGTCAGCTATTTCAATAAGAGATTATTATGTTCCTCTATAAGCTTCTTCTGAGGTTCTCACAGTCACCAAACAACATCAAGAAAAGAAAAAAAAACATGCAAACTCCCGGCTGCTTCTGAAAACATGTAGACACAAAACTAGTCCAAAAAGCAGAGACAGTGGTTCAGTAAAAATACTTGTTTTCTGTCTTTACGACACACGAAACTCGGTGTGGGTGTGGTGAATTTCAATATTTTCACAAACAGTTTCATACTGATTTCTGTAAAGCCTGACCCAAGTTTCGCTCGCCATCAAAAGGCAGACGCTAAAGTTGCTGCTTGTTCATGTGTATGATTTATAATATTTTGTGACCAACTAAACTTCTAATGAAACTTTTAGGAAATAATCACCACTGCATCTTTACAAAGCTAATTTACACAACGCATAGAAGAGAGTCCAGGCAGGATGGTGGATAGAAAAGGTCAGGAGGGATTTGAGACAAAAAAGGTGTCAGCAAAGGTCAAAGGATAAGTTTATGAGACAGTGGTGAGACCAGCTATGTTGTATGGTCTGGAGACAGTGTCATTGATAAAAAGACAGGAGAAAGAACTGGAAGTAGAAATGAAGATGGTGAGGTTCTCCTTAGGAGTGACAAGGATGGATAAGATCAGGAATGAGATCATCAGAGGTACAGCACATGTTGAACAACTGGGAGATAAAGTTAGGGAGGCCAGACTGAGATGGTTTGGACATGTCCAGAGGAGGGACAGTGGGTATATTGGTAGAAGGATGTTAGAAATGCAGCTGCCAGGATAAAGCCAAAGAGGAGATATATGGATGCAGTTAGAGAGGACATGGAGGTAGTTGGGGTGAGGACAGAGGATGCAGAGGACAGAATGACCTGGAGGAGGACTCACTGTGGTGTCCCCTGAAGAGGGAAACTACTACAGGCATTAATCTGCTCTCCTATTACTCATGTTCGTCCTGACTCATGACCACTAGATGGCGCCCTCCCCATTTAAAAAAATGACCAGCCGCCACTGGGGAAAAGCCTAAAGAAGAAGATTCTACAGGGGCACTTCACTGTATGAGTCAGAGTCAGAGAGTCTTTATTGTCATTTGCACCGCATGTAGTACATGTGATGAAATGAGATTATGTACACAGGGTCCCAGTTACATCCAACAACAAAATGTAAGAGAAAAACAGTAATAACATCTAGGATATGAACTAAGAAAAACATCAACTAGAAATACACTAAGCCCTAGAGTAATAGAAAAACATCATTACAAACAGCAGCACGAACATGAGTCTGTATGAGCAGATGGTCACAGATGAACACAGCAACAAGAAAACAGATCAGCATCAGCATGATGTGATATTTTGCAGTGTTTATTCTTATTATTTATTTATTCATGAGTCTAACAGCCTCAGGGTAGAAGCTGTTCCTCAGTCTAGTGGTTCTACATTTGATGCTCCTCAACCTCCGTCCTGAGGGGAGTGGGGCAAAGAGTGTGTGTGCTGGGTGAGTGAGGTCTTTCATGATGCAGGTGGCTCTTTTCCTGCATCTGGAGGTGTAAATGTCTGTGATGGTGGGGAGACTGACTCCAACATCTTCTGTGCAGCCTTCACCACTCTCTGCAGAGCTTTCCTCTCTGCAACTGTGCAGCCTCCATGCCACACATTGATGCTGGAGCACAGGACGCTCTCCACTGCACACCTGTAGAACGAGGTGAGGACTGGGCTGCTCAGACCAGCACGTCTCAGCCGTCTGAGGAAGTAGAGTCTCTGATGACCTTTCTTGATCAGGCTGGTGGTGTTGTTGCTCCAGCTGAGGTTATCATTCAAGTGTACACCCAAGTATTTGTAGCTGGAGACCACCTCCACTGCAGATCCACTTATGTTCAGTGGGGTGTGTGTTTGTTTGTTCCTTCTGAAGTCCACAATCATCTCCTTTGTCTTCTTCACATTGACTGACTGTGTCATTGATGACTGTATATTTGTGGAATTGAACCTCTGACTCTGTCGATGGAGGATGACTGCTCTAACCACTGATCCACAACTGCCCCACCATTGTTTGAGGTTGAACAGTGGAGATAGAAGATGTTTTTCCATGTAAAGAAAATGCCAAATGTAAGAATGTCTGTTCATCAGGAACATAAAATATACCAAAGCTGGAGGAATAGACTGAAAACACAACTCTGTGGCAGAGCTTTTTGAAGATCTATCCCACTTTGATTGGCAACATATCCTACAAATCAATGACGTGAACACTGCTTGGAACTATTTTCATAATAGTTTCATTCTCTTTGTAAACAAACACGCACCTTTCCGGCAGTTCAGGATAAAGGGCCGTGACAGCCCCTGGTTTACTCCTGAACTAGCTGATCTCCTACACTGGAGAGATCATCTTTGGGCCGCAGCAAGAAAATCACACTCAGACACTGATTGGTTGAAATTTCGGCAGCTAAGGAATAAATGCACAACTGCCATCAAAGCCGCAAAACGTAACTACTTCTTATCTCAGACCTCCAAAAATCTAAATGATCCAAAAAAATTCTGGAAAACCATTAAATCTCTCTCAGGCACCCCCCAATCATCTGACCTCCCATCACAATTTCTTGTTGACTCTGTTCCTGTGTCAAATAAGCACGAGATCCTGAACTGTTTCAATAAACATTTTGTTGCTTCTAGTTCATTATTTGACACAGTTACAAACGGAAAATCAGCCACTTTATCTAATAATCAAACTTCTACAAATCAAATCCCTTCTACAAGTCAACCATCTGTTAATCACACCTTCTCTTTTTCTCCGTTCTCAGTCAGTGAGGTAAATAAACTGTTAAATGATCTTGATCCAAAAAAATCTGCAGGTCCAGATGAACTTCCACCTTATTTCTTAAGGCTGGCTGCTCATATCATCACAGTCCCTGTGACCCACATCTTTAATCTGTCCATAAGCCAAAACACCATTCCGGATGCTTGGAAAACAGCATTTGTTCTTCCTTTGCTGAAGGGAGGTGACCCCACCTCACTGAACAATTATCGACCGATCTCTAAACTCTGCATCTTAGCCAAGGTTCAAGAAAAACTGATAAACTCCCAGATCAAAAATTATCTGGACTCATTTAACATCTTACCTCTCCATCAATCTGGTTTCAGGAAAAAACACAGCACAACAACTGCTTCTCTGAAGGTTCTGAATGATGTTGTTGAAGCATTGGATGCTAAGGACTATTGTGCTGCACTTTTCTTATGGTACGTACTGACCAAACGCGTTTTCAACGGCAAAAAGGCTCGTCACGCACGCAAGTGGACGCACTGGACCCAGTTGTGTCCTGACCAGAACGAGAAGCTGCGGCGGCGGGGGGTGTGGGAGGAGCTTACCAGTACAACGAGTTCCTCACTGCACTCTGCCAGTCTCTGTAGAGAGCAGACTTGACTGGTCGTGAAGGAGTTGTCGCGAACACACAGATTTCTCTTCCATAGTCCATGACTCCGCGGGTTTTTTCTGTGTCCCAATACGTCACATAGTGCGCGCGCCCCCTCGTTTCCGCGTCCCCCTCTCTCCTCCCCCCCGACTCCCCCCCGACTCTCCCTGATCAACCAGAGTTGAACGGCGTTTGAACGTTTGAACGGCGAAAACGTTCAGCAATGTTCAACGCGTGCTTGGAGGCTGACGCGGGTTCACGTGCACGGAAAACGCTTTTCCAGCACGCTCAACACGCACGTCACGTGACGCGCGACGCCAAGACGTGGCTGGAGGTGCGTCCCCCATTGACTTTGCATGTAAACTGGACGTTCCTGCCGTTGAAAACGCGTTTGGTCAGGACGTACCATTAGACCTGTCTAAAGCTTTTGACACTGTGGATCATAACATCCTGTGTCATAAGCTCTCAGAAATCGGTTTCTCTGATCACACCATCGGTTGGTTTTCTAACTATCTTTCCAATCGGAGGCAATGTGTTCAACATAACGGTACTTCTTCCAGCTATTTAACAGTTAAAAATGGTGTACCACAAGGCTCAGTTTTAGGACCCACTCTCTTTACAATCTACATAGCTAATGTAGGTCACTGCATCCCTGATGCATCCTTACATTTCTATGCTGATGATACAGTTGTTTACTGCCGAGCTAAAACAGTTGCTAAGGCTTTCCAGTTACTGCAATCTGCTTTTGACATCATCCAGTCAGATTTGTTCCGTCTCAAACTTGTCCTAAATGCTGATAAAACAAAAGGGATGTTTTTTTCAAATAGGAAGGCGGTTCCAGCAGATCCTCCTCTGATTTTTTCTTCAAATGGTGTCCCTATTGAGTTTGTTGATTCCTATAAATATCTGGGTATCCTGATTGATTCACATCTCTCTTTTAAACTCCACGTGGAAAACCTAGTGAAGAAACTGAAAGTTAAACTGGGTTTCTTTTTCAGAAACAGATCATGTCTATCACTGAATGTCAGGAAACGCCTTGTGTCTGTGACTTTCCTTCCCTCCATTGATTACGGTGACATTCTCTACATGAATGCTCCTACAAGCACCCTGCGGATGTTGGATGTTGTCTATCATGGTGCACTAAGATTCATAACTGGTTGTGATTATCGTACCCACCACTGCACCCTGTATTCACTGGTTAACTGGACATCATTAACCTCACGCAGACTCTTCCACTGGTACATTTTCATCTTTAAATCACTTCTTGGTCTGCTGCCCTCATACATCTCCTCCTACATGTCTTTGCGTGAGTGCAGCTACAGTGTGCGCTCTCAGGACATGATTACCTGCAGTGTTCCGTCAGTGAGGACTGAACTTGGAAAAAGGGCCTTCTCCTACTCCGCTCCTGCTTCATGGAATATCTTACAAAAAGATCTGAAGCTCTCGACCTTGACTTCTCTAAATGGTTTTCAGAATCTGTTGGAATCCTGGCAAAAACCAATGCAGATTTGTTCCTGTCTTTGATTTTATACGTCTACCTTATAATGTTTTGCTAGTTTTTTGATACTTTGTAAAAAAAAAAAAAAAAAAAAAACTTTCTTTTGTTTTTTTTTTTCTCTCTTTTGTTTTCTATTGTTTATTGTTTGTTTGTTTATTGTTTATTGTTTAAGGAAATTATACCACTGCTGTTCATTGTTCTTTAGTTTTAGCAGGTCGCTTTCGTAAATGAGCCCTTGAGGTTCAAAAGATTTACCTGACTAAATAAAGGTTGAATGAAGACCTGCTCTACTTTAGCTCTATATTTTTCAACACTTTTGTTGCACATTGCTCGCTTGAACTTTTATCAATATTTGCCAGAACATAAAACCACAGTGAGAACCCAGTGAGGCCTGACGATCTCTATAACGCCCCTGCTGTGTCTCATATACTGTATGCCTTTTCTCTGTTTCTATGGTATTGCAATTACTCCCTGGTTGTCCTGTTTTGTCACGTCGTGTTTCTCTGTGGCAGTGTGCCGTGTTTATATGTGGAGGAAATGATAGGCTGCATTGAGCACTTATGAGCTTCAGCTGCCACTTAAAGTACACAAGAAGCTAAAGCTTGTTTACAAGAAGCATCAGACATGCCACACTTTTCATTATTGGAACACGATATGTCAACACACAAGTTTTGTAGGAGTTCTTAAATTTTGTGGCACGAATGTGACAAACATTTTAAGAAATGTGTTTAGTTTCGCTCTATGTGTGTACTTTTTTTACACAACACCTTTTAGAACAAGCATCAGTGTCACGATTTAGCTGCTGTTTGTTTTTCTTGAGACTGTAACTAAAGTGGCAGTTCTTCTTCTCCGCCCAGAAGAATGTTCTGCTCAGACAATAAAAAGTGAGAGAAAGCGTGAGCTCTGGCAGTTCCACTTTCTTCCTTGTTCCGTCAGCGTCCATCCGACACCATGAGGGTCCGGGCCACCGCGCTGCTGCTCGTCTTCTTCCTCCGGCCAGCCGAGGCTCAGAGCGACGGCAACAGGAGACCAAGCATCTGGGACGATCCCATCAACTTTGTCACCAAGAATCAAGACAAGTGCACAATGATGATCACGGGCCACGGAGAAAAGACAAACCTGAGGCTGTCGTGCCAGCAGGGTACCAGGAGCTACTGGTGCGATTACGCGGGGGAACCACACACCTGCAGCGCTTACAACAAAAACCCACGGCACTACTTTGTCCAGCTGATGTGGACCCTGAGGAAGTTGCCAAACGCCTGCCGAGGGCCGCGACGGCTCAAATCCCACATGTGCAGGAAGTCAGCTGACGAGTCTCTGATGGCGTTCCAGTCTGCTTCCATCCCCCAGCCGGGCGCTTCTTACAGGACAGCAGCGCGACCATCACAGCCGTCTGCCAGATCTCAAACTGCACAGGGACATGCCAGGCCCATCTGGAGAACAGCTCGACCACTAAAACGAGTCAAGGCCACGCAGATTCCAACTCCAACAGCCCCTCCGACTGAGAGCACCCCCAGGAGAGTGGCTCGACACTACTGCTGGAGGTCCCTGCAGGGCGTCTGCTCCGTCGTCATCGGTTGGTTTCGCAATTAGCCGACGAGGTGAGCAGCAAAACTCTGATTTACTCACAGCAAGTCTGTGCTGGACAGATGAAAAATAAGTTTTTTTTTAGATGTTTCATTAAAAAAAGCATGTTTTTCTTCTTTGTTGTTGATGATGTCATTTCTTCGTCTGTTTTGTTTTCAGATTTTTATTAAGTTCTGATAAAAACTATGAGTGGAGGGCAAGTCCGAGCCTGCAGCTGGATGTGAAAACCACTGTAGCATCCTCTTCAGGAAACGCTCATGGCTTGGGAAGAAAAAAACAACGTTTTCAGAACTCACGTCTTTTATTCAAACCAGCCCGGAAGAATTTTACTACCTTCATTTATGTTTTGCATGCAAAGGAAGAGCTTTGAAATGTGACGACATATTTATGTTTATGCTCTTCTATAATATTCTCTTTTTTTAATTTATTTTTTATTTGTTCATTTCAAATTTAAAACACAAATAAATATATTTACAAAACCATATTAAGAAAAAAAAATTAAATGAAAGGAAGCAGAAGAAGAAAAAAATCTTATAATATCTGCCCCTTTTTAAACAAAATCAATTCAAACAATCAGTTTTAAACCATAATTATCCATGAACCAATTTTGTAACTTATTACAATTCATAAATATATGGTACTTATACAAAGTAATTTTCACCATTTACATTTTTTTTTTCAAGAATTCACTCTTAATCATTTTCTTAAATATAAACACAGACTTAGCCTTTTTGACATTATTATCCAAACCATTGCACAGACCTATGCCCTGTTACCCTAAATGTGTTTTAGGAGAGTTTGTTGTGTTCAGGGCTCTTTACTGGTGTATTTGTTTCGAATAAGTTGACTGTGAAAATGTTTCAATGTGACAAATAAAGACTTTTTGGGAGAAAAACTTGTTTGCTGGTCAGTTTTATTTAATTATACTTTATTCTGAGAAAACGGCCGTTATATTAAAATGCTTATTCATCACCATCGTTTAGCCTAAAAGTCAGGAATATTGATAAATAACATGAATGAAATGGTGTTTTTTTCTCCACAATAAGAAACAAATAAATGTCTTTGAATATTAATTTTTAATGTAATAAAAATGATTTAATTAGGGGACTGGATGCAGACACCTATTGTTATCCAACTTTATTTATATCTTGTACACTCTTCCGTCAATTTTAATGAGGCCCGAACCGCAACGTGTACCCCCACAAATGTGTGCCATTACTTTTATTGGTGTTCGAGTTACCATGGTGACGTGTTTTGATAACAAAGATGCTATATTTCCCATAGGAAATGAATGGGAGAACACTCCTCATACTAACTGTTGCTGTCAAGTCACATGACATAGACTGTAGAGGTCCCTGAAGAAAACAGAACCTCACTGTTGGATTTGTTTGAAACTCACAGAAATCAGAAAAATGTCTAGAACGGATTAACGTTTTGGGCCATTTTGATTCAAGATGGCTGCCACAGCTACCTCAGCATACACAATTGACTATAACTCTGTCGTTCTTTGAGATATACACCTGTACTGCGTAGAGCTGACATTTGGTGAGGTTTTACCTGAGAACGTTCCCTATCACATACTACCGTATTTTCCGCCTGATAAGTCTCACCTCTATAAGTAGCTTTGTCCAATTATTGGCAATCAATTGGAAAAATCCATAAACAGGTCGCACCTTTATTTAAGTCGCATCTATGCGTCACCGCTACGCGACGCATCAGCGCCTCATTTGCCCTGCTGAAAATGGCGGCCACAGAAGCATGCACGGAAGGACTTTTAACAAGATTAACACGGTAAAAACAATTATTTGTCTGCTGAAAATTATAGCAAAGATGTGTCTTAGCTTAACCGTTCCTTAATAAATTCACGTAATGGTCAAATCTGCTGGATTTAAATGGTTTCGCTTTGACGTCTTCCAAACGGTCGTGCGCGCTGCGAAAATAAATTATAAATAAATCTAATTTTAGCTCAGACAACTCCAACAGCTAACAGTTTGTAAATGACCACCAAGTAATTACTTTCTGTAAGTTTAAAGAAAATCTGTCCTGTGGTTTATGAGTTATTTAGATAAATAGTAACCGTTTTTGCTAACAAATACAGCTAACAGTAGTTCATACCTCCAGAGCAGGAGGCCGGGCTGCGACAGAGTCAGTCCGACCAGAGGAGGCTGCCATCGGACACATGAGGTGGTGGGAACGGTCGGTGTATCCTAGTGGACAAAAGTGGTACTGCACCATTTTTTGCCAAAATGAAAAACGGTCATATCTGAGCCAAAAATTGTCTAAAAAATATGGGGGAAAAATCTATTAACAAGTCTCACCTCTCTATTAGTCGCAGGGCATGCAAATTAGGCAAAAAGGTGCGACTTATAGACCGGAAAATACTGTAATTCCAAAGTGAAAATCCAAGATGGCCACCTTAGCTAAAAAGGAAAAACTGCAATAACTTTGCCATTTTTAGAGCTGTTCAGCTCAAATTTGGTGTAGTGTTCGTCGAGAACAAACCCCAACACACACAGCAGTACCGTCAAATCATAATTTAAAATTGTCAGCAGCCTGGCAGTCCCTGTCAAAGTTTGTTCAGGAAAGTTCTAGTTTGCATTAACCTGCATATTTGAAAAACCAGGAACAGGGACATGAACAAATGGCTGCAACAAGGAATTACCGGTAAGTGAAATGATCCAAAGAAAGTCTTGGATGTGAAACTATCTTAGCCTTTGAACGTCACTCATTCATAATGATTTTATATCAGTTTTAGCTAAGAGAATAATCAAATACAGACTTTGAGTTCAGTCACATTTATTCTTGAACTTCTGGTTTGATTTCATATTTTGTAGCTTTAACTTGAAAACGAAGCAGTTTTGTGTATTTTCAGTAAAGACGTTTGGTTTAAAGCAGTGGTGGGATGTGACTAAGTACAAGTACTTTGTTACTGTACTTAAGTACATTTTCATGTATCTGTACTTAAGTAGAATTAAATGTGTGTACTTTTACTTTTACTCCACTACATTTGACATTATCTGTACATGTATTTTCTACTACACTACATTTCTATAATGCATTGAGTTACAAGTTACATTCACGTTGCTTTTTTTGTTTTTTGTTCGTTAGTTTGAAAGTAACTAATGGTGAGAGGAGAGTTGGTCCATTGAATTACTGCAAAGTGGACAGGTAACATTAGACCCACCTTTAAGAAGAGCTGGGCCAGTGACGTATGTTCTGGTATATATCATTGAGCTGGGAGCACCCACAGCACCCCTAACACACACAAAATGGATTCCAACGTGGAGAGTCAGCCAGAAGATACGCGCCTTATTGAAAGACTATTGAAATATTATTGAAAGACTATTGAAATATTATTGAAAGACTATTGAAATATTATTGAAAGACTATTGAAATATTATTGAAAGACTATTGAAATATTATTGAAAGACTATTGAAAGACTATTGAATGAGTATTCAGTAGAGCAGGACAGATTCGCTCTGCCAAAAGAGCCAGACTGGACTCAAAAAACTTTGAAAACCAACTTCTTCTGAACTTAAATTCTTGCTGCAATATTAAAATGTGTCAGTTCATGGGATGTTAGGAGAAAAGAGATTTCTCCAAATGTATCAACACTCGGGTCCAAGTTTTGAAAATGGTGTCAGGAAGTTAAAATATTGTTCACTACCAGGTTGAGTATTTTAACTAGAGTTGAAATTATCAGATATTCCTTTGTCAGTTGTGTCTAATGCTCCTTTTTTCAGGCAGACAACTTTTACTCTTAGCATTCACCTCAAAATTTCGAAAAACGCCTAAAAAAGACATACCCAAATTAAATTAGAAGCTGTTCTTGAACCCTATGGACTACAAACAATTGGATGGTGTCTTTGTAAAGATAACACTTTGAATTTTTTGTTTCAGCAGTCATATTTGTTGTATCTGTTATTATTTTGTATTCATTGAAGTGAGAGCACACAGAAATAAAGCGTTTTTCTTGCCTCGCCTGAAAATATTTATATGTGTCAAGCACCTGCACACTGATACAACAAGATAGTGATTTGAATTTCATATGAGCCCAAAGACAGAAGTATTTACTAATACAGTTTCAAATTTGAAGTCATCCATCCATCCATCCATCTTCTTCCGCTTATCCGGGGTCGGGTCGCGGGGGTAGCAGCCTAAGTAGGGAGGCCCAGACTTCCCTCTCCCCAGCCACTTGGAGCAGTTCCTCCGGGGGAATCCCAAGGCGTTCCCAGGCCAGCCGAGAAACATAGTCCCTCCAGCGCGTCCTGGGTCTTCCTCTGGGTCTCCTCCCGGTGGGACGTGCCCGGAACACCTCACCAGGGAGGCGTCCAGGAGGCATCCTAACCAGATGCCCGAGCCACCTCAACTGGCTCCTCTCGATGTGGAGAAGCAGCGGCTCTACTCCGAGTCCCTCCCGGATGACTGAGCTTCTCACCCTATCTCTAAGGGAGAGTCCAGCCACCCTGCGGAGAAAACTCATTTCAGCCGCTTGTATCCGAGATCTTGTTCTTTCGGTCATAACCCAAAGCTCATGACCATAGATGAGGGTGGGAACGTAGATCGATCGGTAAATTGAGAGCTTTGCCTTTTGACTCAGCTCTCTCTTCACCACGACAGACCGGTACAGCGCCCGCTTCACTGCGGACGCTGCACCTATCCGCCTATCGATCTCACGCTCCAGTTTTCCCTCATTCGTGAACAAGATCCCGAGATACTTAAACTCCTCCACTTGGGGCAGGACCTCCTCCCCGACCCGGAGAGGGCATGCTACCCTTTTCCGGCTCAAGACCATGGCCTCGGATTTGGAGGAACTGATCCTCATCCCGGCCGCATCACACTCGGCTGCAAACCGCTCCAGTGAAAGTTGTAAATCACGAACTGATGAAGCCAGTAGGACCACATCATCTGCAAAAAACAGAGAAGCGATTCTAAGGTCACCAAAACGGATCCTCTCAACACCTTGGCTGCGCCTAGAAATTCTGTCCATAAAAGTTATGAACAGAATCGGTGACAAAGGGCAACCTTGGCGGAGTCCAACTCTCACCGGAAACGAGCCTGACTTACTGCCGGCAATGCGGACCAAGCTCTGACACCGGTCGTACAGGGACCTAACAGCCCTTATCAAAGGGCCTGGTACCCCATACTCCCGGAGTACCCCCCACAGAACCCCCCGAGGGACGCGGTCGAATGCCTTCTCCAAGTCCACAAAACACATGTAAACTGGTTGGGCAAACTCCCACGCACCCTCCAGGACCCTGCTGAGGGTGTAGAGCTGGTCCAGTGTTCCACGACCAGGACGAAAACCACACTGCTCCTCCTGAATCCGAGGTTCGACTATCCGACGGACCCTCCTCTCCAGAACCCCTGAATAGACCTTACCAGGGAGGCTTAAGAGTGTGATCCCCCTATAGTTGGAACACACCCTACGGTCCCCCTTTTTAAATAGGGGAACCACCACCCCAGTCTGCCAATCCAAGGGAACTGCCCCCGATGTCCACGCGATATTGCAGAGTCGCGTAAGCCAACACAACCCTACAACATCCAGAGCCCTAAGGAACTCCGGGCGAATCTCATCCACCCCCGGAGCCTTGCCACCGCGGAGCTTTTTAACCACCTCGGCGACCTCAGCACCAGAGATCGGAGAACCCGACCCAAAGTCCCCAGGCTCTGCTTCCTCAGTGGAAGACGTGCCAGTAGGATTGAGGAGGTCTTCGAAGTATTCCGCCCACCGACTCACAACATCCCGAGTTGAGGTCAGCAGCACGCCACCTCCACCATAAATGGTGTTGGTCTCGTACCTCTTTCCCCCCCTGAGACGCCGGATGGTGGACCAGAATCGCCTCGAAGCCGTACGGAAGTCATTCTCCATGGCCTCTCCGAACTCCTCCCACGCCCGAGTTTTTGCCTCAGCAACCACCCGAGCCGCATGCCGCTTGGACTGCCGGTACCTATCAGCTGCTTCCGGGGTCCCACAAGCCAAAAAGGCCCAATAGGACTCCTTCTTCAGCCTGACAGCATCCCTCACTGCCGGTGTCCACCACCGGGTTCGAGGGTTGCCACCTCGACAGGCACCAACAACCTTGCGGCCACAGCTCCGATAAGCTGCCTCGACAATAGAGGCGCGGAACACGGCCCACTCGGACTCCATGTCCCCCGCCTCCCTCGGAACGTGTTCAAAGCTCTCCCGGAGGTGGGAGTTAAAGCTCCGTCTTACGGGAGACTCTGCCAGACGTTCCCAGCAGACCCTCACGATACGTTTGGGTCTGCCAGGTCTGACCGGCATCCTCCCCCACCATCGGAGCAAACTCACCACCAGGTAGTGGTCAGTAGACAGCTCCGCCCCTCTCCTCACCCGAGTGTCCAAGACATGCGGCCGCAGATCAGATGAGACGACAACAAAGTCGATCATCGAACTGCGACCTAGGGTGTCCTGGTGCCAAGAGCACATATGGACACCCTTATGCTCAAACATGGTGTTCGTTATGGACAATCCATGACGAGCACAGAAGTCCAATAACAGAACACCACTCTGGTTCAGATCAGGGGGGCCGTTCCTCCCAACCACACCCCTCCAGGTCTCACTGTCATTGCCCACGTGAGCGTTGAAGTCCCCCAGTAGAACAAGGGAGTCCCCAGGAGGCGCACTCTCCAATACCCCCTCCAAGGACTCCAAAAAGGGTGGGTAGTCTGAGCTGCCGTTTGGTGCATAGGCACAAACAACAGTCAGAGCCCGTCCCCCCACACGTAGGCGAAGGGAGGCTACCCTCTCGTTCA
>JBBPBX010037812.1:14697-30721 GCA_038048925.1 Garcialebias charrua | reverse complement strand
CTGTGCACCGTCTGCAACTTCAACACGAAGAAGTTTGACACCCTGACAAAGCACAATGAGAGATTTCACCTGGGGGAGAGCAACTTCAAATTCAAACGCATCAAAATGAACAATCAGACGATCTTGGAGCAGACGATTGAGGGCTGCAGCAACAATACAGTCATGTACAACACGTCAAGCGTCCTCACGGGGAAAGGGGACGGACTGGGTTCGAAGCAACTCACCAAATCTGCCACAGTCAAAAACCAAAAAACCAAAATAATTTTAACAGACACCAAATGGACAGAGCCTCTTTTGGGTAAACTGACCCCCGATCTGGCCAAGAAACCAATCATTGCTCTAAATGTGAACGGGACGGTCATCATCCCCGAGTCGGCCCTCCTCGCAGCAGATGGTCTTTCTCACATCATACCTTCTTTACAGCAGCCTATAAACTACACCCAGGTAGGAAGAACTCTGAGAATACGGGGATTTAACACAGAGACATTTTGTCTACCATACTAACGAAAACAGTTCAAGGATCCAATGAGGGTGATTGTGAGTCTTGCAGATAGGAACAATCTGCATGGCGACTGGTCAAAAACTGAGAGTTGGAGACTAATGCAGTTCTCATCATCTGTCATCAAATCAAATACTTTTTGTACGCCCATCGAAAGATGGACGTATTTTGGTATTGTCTATGTCCGTACTTAAATCTGTAAACTTTCTCTTGTCCTGCGCAAAACCTGATCATCTCAAGATAATTTAACAAATATTTATACATGTATGGAGTCTCATGTACACTTCATCACCCCAGCTTCAAGGTCACAAATCAAGACCAAATATTATAAGATAAGATAAGATGCCTTTATTAATCCCACAGTGGGGAAATTTACATTGCCACAGCAGCATAGAGGACAGAGCAGGACCAGTTCAGAAAATGTTAAAAAATCTCTATATACATAAATAATACAAATTAGTACAAAAAAACACTGAAACAGTATAAAACGAAATATAGCTACTAAGAGCTACTAAGAGCAGCGCAAGTTCTTTGTTTTGATCAGGCATGTTGCCCTATCTTATCAATGGGCGAATAATGTGCTGTATGCAGTACTCTTGTTATCGTTAGAGCTAGGGCTGAACGATTTTGGAAAATCTAATTGCGATTTTTTTTCTATAAATTGCGATTGCGATTTAAAATGTGATTATTTTTTTAATACCTTCTCAAGTATTTTTCAACAAACAGACGCAACAAATCAATCTGTTTTATAATAAACAATGTCAGATTTATTTAAAGCAGAGATTACAATAAAGCAAGCAAATGTATGACTTTTCTTTTCACCATGTCTATTTTTTCTTGTTTCATAAACGCAATAGTAAACAAGTTAAGTGAACTTCCTAACTACTGTCTGAACTTCACATGACTGTTATTAAATAAATATAAAAAATTAGATACAAAAAAATTAAACTTACCATACTGCTTTCCAGCCAGTAACATCATAAAAAAATAAAGTGCAAAAAACAAAGAGAATCTGCTTTAACCAACCCGTTCTGGGAATTCAAACTCAGTGAACACAAAATAAACTAGTACCGTAAACACCAGAGGAAAATACGCTCCGGTGTTTAATACGCTTTGTCAAATTATTAACAATAAACAAGAAATTTTTTTACACAATACGCCTCAGTGTTTAATACGCGTCATCGCCACGCGACGCGTCAGCTTTGTCCTGATCAAGATGGCGGCGACAGAAGCAAGCCAGTACGAAGAACTTCACAAGGAAACACAGTAAAAACTAGGGATGTCCCGATCAGGTTTTTTTGACCCCGAGTCCTTTAATTTGAGAATTGGCCGATTTCGAGTCCCGATCCGATACTTCTAAAATACATTTTTAAAATGAAGGGAAAAAAAGAAACGGATCCAGATGTCCCTTAATTTTTATATTATTTACCTTAATATTTAACAGATTACTTCTGTGAGGTAGATTGAACAATCAAGTACCGTAATAAGATTTTTAAAAAATTCTTCACATTGAAGTTTAGTGCAACAGTATGAAATAAAAATGTCTAATTTAAAATAAGCAGCTCAACTTAAAATACTGAGCAGGCATGTAAACAAATAAGAAACTTAGGTTGTTGTGTTAAATGCAGCCTTTTCCTTACCTCCTCTTGAAATACGAACTGTCTGTACCTCCTCTTGAAATACGAACTGTACATATCTCACAGTTTGCAAATGCAATATCGTTGTCATCCACTTTAAAATATCTCCACATGACAGACATCGCCGCCTCCTCCACTTCAAGCTGCCGCGTTCCGCGTCTTTTTTACGACAGTCACTGCTTTACGGCAGGCGCTGCTGCAAAAATATTGTGCACGTTTTGTTTCGAGACAATTTGACTCTGTAACACAACATACAGTTAATATAATATTCCCGTTTGTGTTTAGAATAAATCGCTGCCTCCACTTCAAGTTAATGCTGCGTTCCGCTTCTTTTATACGACAGTCACTGCTTTACGGCAGGCGCAGCTGCAAAAATATTGTGCACGTTTTGTTTCGAGACAATTTGACTCTGTAACACAACATACAGTTAATATAAAATTCCCGTTTGTGTTTAGAATAAATATACACATATATATTCGATCCCTGATCGGTGTGTAACGCCCGATTCGAGTCGAGTCTGAAATCACGTGATCGGGACCGATTTCCGATCACGTGATCGGATCGGGACATCCCTAGTAAAAACAATTATTTTTTTGCGAGAAAAAATATATTTCTTAGCTGACTTTATAGAAGACGTGCTCCTGAGTTTAACGAAATGTTCAAATCAGCTGGATTTAAAAAAAAAAGTTTGCCGATTTTTATGCAGGCGCCAGGCGGGTCAGACCGGACGCTTTCTTTCTTTAAATTTAGCTAAATAAACGCTTAAAAAATATATTTCTTAGCTGACTTAATAGTAGACGTACTCCTGAGTTTAACGAAATGTTCAAATCAGCTGGATAAAAAAAAAAAGTTTGCCGATTTTTATGCAGGCGCCAGGCGGGTCAAACCGGACGCTTTCTTTCTTTAAATTTAGCTAAATAAACGCTTAAAAATATATTTCTTACCTCACTATAGCAGACGGGCTCCTGAGCTGAACCAAATGTGAAATCAGCTGGATTTAAAAATCTGCGGTGTGGTTTATGAGTGGTATCTTGCAAACAAAAACAGCTACCGGTACATCCACAGCAGGGAGCGGGCAGCGACAGAGTCATCAGTCCGACCAAAGGAGGCTTTTTTCGGACACATGCAAGTAGAAACTTCTGGAAGTGGCCCCTCTTCCTCTTCGCTCTCTGAGTCCTCTGCTGGCTGCTGCCTACAGCGCCCGTATAGCGGCCGAAACTGGTACTGCACCATTTTTGCCAAAAATGAAAAACGAAGAATCAGAGCAAAAAATGGGTCTAAAAATATGGGAAAAAATCCATAAATAATACTCTTCGGTGTTTAATACGCTGGACATTCAAATGAGCAAAAATACAGCGTATAATACAACAGTTTTTACGGTATCTGTTCTTATTAAATGTTTTAAATGTTAAAAAAAAAAAACTCTTGGAACAATAATGTAAACATTATAGTCAGTAACAGCAGGATGCAGAGCCTTGTGAACAGACTCCAACACCTCAATATCCTGCCAGGTTGGGATAAGGGAGCATGCATAACGGTCACCTGACAGCACCTGAGAAATGGCTTTGAGCTGCTCTAGCACCCTGGATCATCATTTCTTTGGATCCCCATCTTGTTGGACATTCAGTGATGAGGCTGTGTCCAGGAAGTTTGAGCTCCCTCTTCAGTCATTGCTGCCTTCTTTTTCCAACTGTGGGAGAGACACTCTGTCATCCTTCAGTGCATGTCCTGTAATACAAAATAAAAAATAAATGCACACATTCACATCCTCCACTCTCACTTACACACGTGCAAAAATTGAGGACCAGAAAAATCTTCTCACTTTGTTAGTTAAAAACAATGTACAGGTTTTAGCTTTTCCCAGTTTGTCAACGTTAAGTGAATGCAAAACGTGATGACTAAATAGCTTCACATTACTGAACATAATAATTAACATTTTTATTTAAAACGGACAATAAAAAGGATAGTATAACAGTCGTGACATCACAACCAGGTTTGGTAATACACGTAATGAGAAATTGCATCACCTCATCTAAACAACTATGCGCTAAGCTAACGATCATTAAACACTGCTAGTTTTTAAAAAATCAGCTTGCGCAAAACGTGTGTGTTACTGGTTCTGTATTAATTCATATCACTAATGACATAAATGTTTTTAAAAAAATCAGATAATGAATGCGCTTTTTCACGCAGAACGTTAGCTTGCTGAGTGTTACGACCCGAAGGCACGTAACATAAAGAGAGGGACACGAGACACAGAATGAGGTTTAAAAATAAAAGAGTTTTTATTTTTGGTCTCTCAGCGGGACGTCTCAGGGTGCACCGCAGTTGTTGTGGAGAGAAAAATAACCCACTCTGCGTCTTCGTGCCCACAAAAAGAAAGTAATAAAAAGAAAGATGGACCTGATGAGCCAATTTAAAGAAATAAACGGGCACCACAGGGGGCCAGCTCCATACAGAGTCGTCGAAGCCCCTGTCAGCGCCGGGCTAAGGTCAAAACTCCCACCTAAAGTAAACAAAAAAGTGAAAAACAAGGAAATTGGTCTCACCAGGTCAAATCCAGCTTTGGGATGGCTAACAAACAAAAAAACTCCAAGTCCAGCGGGTCACTCACGTGCCCCGCACACAGCGACCACGTGAGCAGGTCTCAGCTCCAGCTTCTCCCAACAATGACAGCAGGTCACAGCTTCTTCTTCTTACAACAACATTGGCTTCTCTTCTTCAACTCTCAGCTGCTTGGACCTCTTCTCAGTTTCTTCTGCGTCTGCTGCTGCTGCTTCTTCTGGTCTGCTGCTTCTTCGTCTGGTCTGCTGCTTCTTCATCTGCTCAGCTTCTGCAGTTTCTTCTTCTTCTCATCATCTGGTCTGCTGCTTCTTCTTCTGGTCTGCTGCTTCTTCATCTGCTCAGCTTCTGCAGTTTCTTCTTCTTCTCATCTGGTCAGCTGCTTCTTCATCTCATTTCTGCTGCTTCTGATTCATCAGGACTGCTGCAACTGCTTGAACCTAAATAGAGGGAGCAATAACTCCACCTACAGCCTGCTTTAATGAGCAACAGCTGCAGCCAATCAGCCTCCCAAAAACCACCAAACACCATTGCACACCACTGCACACCACTAAAAAGCTCATCCCATTGGCCTGAATGAAAAGACATCCCCATGGGGCTGTAACACCCCTCCACAAAAGACTTTGCATGGAAAAACGTAGCTAAACCCATGCAAAGCACCCCCAAAAAAACCAAAACAACAACTACCTAACACGATAAAAAACAACAACAACCCAGGATAAAAAAATAAAATAAAAAAAACCCAGCACCAACACCCATTGTTCAGATTCAAAATATCCCAAAACCAAAAATGCACCTTTTATCTGGAACTACTCTCAAAGACAGCCGTTCAGCAACACCCACAACACCGAATTTACTGACACCAGCTATAGAATGAGAGTGTTGCATGGGTAAGACAGCCAGACACAAAATGTTCCCAGCTGTAGCACTGGCCAGCACTGGAAAACACCACGCCGGTGGCAGTAACAGCACCCCTTGGGCAGCTCCACTAACAGCCTCTTTGAAAACACAGGACACAGAGTCAATCAACACATTATCATGGTCAGAGACAGCTGGAATGTGACTTAAAGGAGCAGGAGAAACCACGTGTTTTGCCACTCCAACATCAGAACCAAACAAAAAACAGTCGCCAAGATCCACTTCTTCATCGACCAGCTCACCTCTCACTTCCCGCTGATAACCTAGAGGCAGGACATCAGACTCAGAGCACGGCACTGGGATGTACTCTGGCTCAGAGACAAACAAACAACAGTCACTCAGATCAATCACAACACCGTCCCCAACGCATTCATCCACCACCTGTGGTGTCACCCCTGGAGACACCAACCCACCATCCACAGCCAAACCATCATTCACAAGCTCAGAGATGCCCGCAACAAGAAAACTGGAGCACTGTCCCACCTCATCATCGCTTGCACACCACCCGGGGTGACAGCCCACCCCACTAAACGGGACATGTCTAACACCAAGCTCTAAGTCTCTCATTCAAACCTTATGATGCAACTCTAATTTCTGCTGCTCTAACCGAACTTCCTTTTCCCTCAAAGCAGTGCGCTGTTAAACTAAAACAAGCTCCTTGTCCTGTAAAGCAAGCTGATGTCTGAGCGCCATGTCCTTCAAAGCTTGAGCACGACTGAGCTCCAAGACAGATTCAGTCTCCAACTGAATCTGCAACTCCTTCACCCTCAAAACAGATCGTCTCTTGTCTAATTCGATCTCCCTCAAACGAATTACAGTAGCATAGTCCATGGTTGCTGGAAGAAAAAAATTTTTTTTAATACAGCTAACCCAAAAAAAACTACTGCCCACAGACTACAGCACACGACCACCAAAAAAAAAAAAAAACAGCCGTGCCTTAACGCACCACAGCTGACAGCTCTCACACAATCAGCAACAACCGCACAACACCAAACACCACCACCTCCCAACCAAAAACGCGCGTCCTAACGCGCGATAGCCGAACAAAAACAACAAAACAGCCCAAAAAGCGCAAAAAGTGTGACAAGGCAAAAAAAAGGAGGGACCAACAAAAAAGGAAAAAATGTCCAGTTCAAAACTAGGAAACCTTGAGACGAGCCCCCATTTTATGTTACGACCCGAAGGCACGTAGCATAAAGAGAGGGACACGAGACACAGAATGAGGTTTAAAAATAAAAGAGTTTTTATTTTTGGTCTCTCAGCGGCACGTCTCAGGGTGCACCACAGCTGTTGTGGAGAGAAAAATAACCCACTCTGCGTCTTCGTGCCCACAAAAAGAAAGTAATAAAAAGAAAGATGGATCTGATGAGCCAATTCAAAGAAATAAACGGGCACCACAGGGGGCCAGCTCCATACGGAGTCATCGAAGCCCCTGTCAGCGTTGGGCTAAGGTCAAAACTCCCATCTAAAGTAAACAAAAATCGAAAAACAAGGCAATTGGTCTCACCAGGTCAAATCCAGCTTTGGGATGGCTAACAAACAAAAAAAACTCCAAATCCAGCGGGTCACTCACGTGCCCCACACACAACAACCACGTGAGCAGGTCTCAGCTCCAGCTTCTCCCAACAACGACAGCAGGTCACAGCTCCAGGTTCTCTTAGCACCGACAGCAGGTCTCAGCTCCAGCTTCTCACAGCACGACAGCAGGTCACAGCTTCTTCTTCTTCTTACAACAACATTGGCTTCTCTTCTTCAACTCTCAGCTGCTTGGACCTCTTCTCAGTTTCTTCTTCTTCTGGTCTGCTGCTTCTTCTTCTGGTCTGCTGCTTCTTCATCTGGTCTGCTGCTTCTTCATCTGCTCAGCTTTTGCAGTTTCTTCTTCTCATCATCTGGTCTGCTGATTCTTCTTCTGGTCTGCTGCTTCTTCATCTGCTCAGCTTCTGCAGTTTCTTCTTCTTCTCATCTGGTCAGCTGCTTCTTCATCTCACTTCTGCTGCTTCTGATTCATCAGGACTGCTGCAACTGCTTGAACCTAAATAGAGGGAGCAATAACTCCACCTACAGCCTGCTTTAATGAGCAACAGCTGCAGCCAATCAGCCTCCCAAAAACCACCAAACACCACTGCACACCACTAAAAAGCTCATCCCACTGGCCTGAATGAAAATACATCCCCATGGGGATGTAACACTGAGCTAGCTACTAACAGGGCACCGTCAACAACAGCCCCGGTCACATGACCAGCTCGCTCTCTGTTTATCTACCGCTGTCTCTGTGTTTCAGCCACTAAGATCAGATACACGTTTACATGGGCTAACTTACCTGAATTTTTTACTTTTATGACTTCTGTCGAGCCTGAAGCAACTGTGTTGGAGCGCGCAGTGTTGACTTCTCCCCCTCCCTGCCTGCTCGGTTGCTCCGCTGCAGTGAGCTGCTCGGCTCACTACCAAGTCACGTGACCAGTCAAACCGCAGCCTGTGCGATTAGAGAGTCGCGCTTTAACATATCGCGAGATTATCGCAAATGCGATTAATCGTTCAGCCCTAGTTAGAGCCTATCAGTGGTTCCCAACCCTGGCCCCTGAGGAACACCACCCTGCTTGTTTTAGTTGTACCTATGCTCCAACACACCTGATTTGAATGAATGGGTGATTAACAGGCTTCTGCTGAACTTAATTAAACCACTGAATCAGGTGTGTTGCAGCTGAGAAACAACTAAAGCATGCAGGATGGTGTTCCTCAAGGACCAGAGTTGGGAACCACTCTAATTTCCAGTCTGACATTTTTTGACCAGGAAAATGCAGAAGTTGGTGTGAGAATAAAATAATACCAGATGTCCGTTTAATTTGTATCAGTCAAGGAAAAATAACAACCTCTGTGACTCGTTTTGTTTCAGGTGCCGAAGATCGCAGTGCCCCTCAACACAACCAAATACAACCCCTCCCTGGACGACAACCTGACACTCATCTCTTCCTTCAACAAGTTTCCCTACCCGGCGCAAGCAGAGCTCTCGTGGCTTACCGTAGCCTCGAAACACCCCGAGGAGCAAATCAAAGTCTGGTTCACCACGCAGAAGCTCAAACATGGCATCAGCTGGTCTCCTGAGGAGGTATTCAGATCATTTGTGGTGTTTTAGGTCCTGGGTTTCTCTCAAGCGGGGCTAAACTAATGTTTCTGTGTTTAATAATGAAATAACAGATGTTTGTTGGTGAATGTGTAGGTTTTTTCACATTTATTAAGTCTTATGTAGGTGTTACGCTTTAACTTTAGCTAATTTAAGACGCATATAATTATTTAGTAAAAAAAAAAGGCACAACAGAAAACACCTCTCCACTTCGCTGCAGTGCGCAGAAATGACATGCTGCAGGAGGAAGCAGCTTCTGCAAGCTGTGGGCTGCACACAGCTGCTAAATAATTAAAAATATATATATATTTTTAAACATGCCGATCGTGCAGCTCATCCATCAATCAGCCAATTGTGTGTCATGTCCAATCTTAATTTGAAAAACTACAATAGAGTGAATCCATGAAAAACGAAACGCAAAGTAGTGAGGGACTACTGTACACATAGCTGTTGTTTTTGTATTACAGTATGCTTTTGCAATAAATGTGGTTACGGTACTTGGAAGTGCTAATAGCAGCAGCAGCTAACTGTAGAACTTCCAGTGCAGCCGGCAGGAATATTTTTTAAATGATAATTTAGCCATATCCTGTGAAACTGACAGCAATTTGAACACTGTTTTTATGAATGTCTATGAATCTTTGCAGATTAGAGGCCAGTCTAAGGATCTTCTCTTCCAAAGTGAATCATCCATCCATCCATCCATACATTCTCTTCTGCTTATCTGGGGTTGGGTCGCGGGGGTAGCAACCTAAGTAAGGAGGCCCAGACTTTCCTCTCCTCAGCCACTCGGGGGAATCCTAAGACATTCCCATGCCAGCCGAAAAACATAGTCCCTCCAGCGTGTCCTGGGTCTTCCTCTGGGCCTCCTCCCAGTGGGACGTGCCCGGAACACCTCACCAGGGAGGCATCCCAACCAGATGTCCGAGCCACGTCATCTGGCTCCTCTCGATGTGGAGAAGCAGCGGCTCTACTCTGAAACCCTCCCGGATGATCGAACTTCTCACCCTATCTCTAAGGGAGAGTCCAGCCCTGCGGAGAAAACTCATTTCAGCCGCTTGTATCCAAGATCTCGTTCTTTCGGTCACAACCCAAAGCTCATGACCATAGATGAGGGTGGGAACGTAGATCGATCGGTAAATTGAGAGCTTTGCCTTTTGACTCAGCTCTCTCTTCACCACGACAGACCGGTACAGCGCCCGCTTCACTGCGGATGCTGCACCTATCCGCCTATCGATCTCACGCTCCAGTTTTCCCTCATTCGTGAACAAGACCCCGAGATACTTAAACTCCTCCACTTGGGGCAGGACCTCCTCCCCGACCCGGAGAGGGCACTCTACCCTTTTCCGGCTCAAGACCATGGCCTCGGATTTGGAGGAACTGATCCTCATCCCGGCCGCATCACACTCAGCTGCAAACCGCTCCAGTGAAAGCTGTAGATCACGACCTGATGAAGCCAATAGGACCACATCATCTGTGAAAAACAGAGAGGTGATTCTAAGGCCACCAAAACGGATCCCCTCAACACCTTGGCTGCGCCTAGAAATTCTGTCCATAAAAGTTATGAACAGAATTGGTGACAAAGGGCAACCTTGGCGGAGTCCAACTCTCACTGGAAACAAGCCTGACTTACTGCCGGCAATGCAGACCAAGCTCTGACACGGTCGTACAGGGACCTAACAGCGTATCAAAGGGCCTGGTACCCCATACTCCCGGAGTACCCCCCACAGGGTCCTCCACAGGGCCCCCGAGGGACGTGGTCGAATGCCTTCTACAAGTCCACAAAGCACATGTAAACTGGTTGGGCAAACTCCCACGCACCCTCCAGGACCCTGCTGAGGGTGTAGAGCTGGTCCAGTGTTCCACGACCAGGACGAAAACCACACTGCTCCTCCTGAATCCGAGGTTCGACTATCCGACATACCCTCCTCTCCAGAACCCCTGAATAGACCTTACCAGGGAGGCGTAAGAGTGTGATCCCACTATAGTTGGAACACACTCTACGGTCCCCTTTTTTGAATAGGGGAACCACCACCCCAGTCTGCCAATCCAGGAGAACCGACCCCGATGTTCACACAATATTGCAAAGTCGTGTAAGCCAACACAACCCCACAACATCCAGAGCCCTAAGGAACTCCGGCCGAATCTCGTCCACCCCTGGAGCCCTGCCACTGAGGAGCTTTTTTACCACCTCAGTGACCTCAGCACCAGAGATTGGAGAGCCCGACCCAAAGTCCCCAGGCTCTGCTTCCTCAGTGGAAGACGTGCCAGTGGGATTGAGCAGGTCTTGGAAGTATTCTGCCCACTGACTCACAACATCCCGAGTTGAGGTCAGCAGCACGCCACCCCCACTATAAATAGTAGGGGTGTAACGGTACGCTAAAATCACATCTCGGTTCGGTTCAGTTTCAAGGAGGGCTCTGTTTTGTTTATTTTCGGTTAAATTTTTTTTTTTTAAAGATGGATTTATAACGCACTTTTCATTAATGAAAATCTCAAAGTGCTACAAAGTGCAACAAAATTAAAGTTCAAATAAAACAAGTGATAAAACAAGTAAAATCAATAATGGTATCAACTAAGATCAAAGATAGAATCATGAGGAGGCAGAGTAGGCTCGCTTAAAAAGAAAGGTCTTTAAGCCGCTTTTAAAGTCAACCAGTGACTGTGGAGCTCTGAATAAGAGTTTTTTAGTATTAATGTTTTCTTAATGTTTATCAATTTTTAATGATTTCTGCAACACAACACTTGTGAATATGCGGGGTGAACCCCAACGTACAGGCACCAAGATGGGAGGCAACAAGTATGCCCACTCCTGCTCGGCGCCTCTCACAAGGGGCAACTCGAGTGGAAGAGTGTCCAACCCCTCTCAAGGAAACTGGTTCCAGAGCCAGAGCCATGCGTTGAGGTGAGTCCGACTATTTCTAGCCGGAACCTCTCAACCTCACACACTAGCTCAGGCTCCTTCCCCACCAGAGAGGTGACATTCCATGTCCCAATGGCCAGCTTCTGTAGCCGAGGATCAGATCGCCAGGGTCCTCGCCCTCTGCCACCACCCATCCCACATTGCACCTGACCCCTTTGGCCCCTCCCACAGGTGGTGAGCTCATGGGAAGGGGGACCCACGTCTCCTCTTCGGGCTGTGCCCGGCCGGGCTCCATGGGTAAAAGCCTGGCCACCAGGCGCTCGCCAGCGTGTCCCATCTCCGGGCCCGGCTCCAGAGTGGGGCCCCGGTGACCCGCGTCCGGGCGAGGGAACATCAACTCCATTTATTTTGTTCATCATAAGGGGTCTTTGGGCTGCACTTTGTCTGGTCCCTCAAAGTGAATCACTGCCAACTTAAAACTATTTCAGTCTTCAACATTTCATAACATTTTATGGACATGCTAATATTTAAATCTCTTCATTGTTGTCAATTTCACATTACACAGTTATTCAGGAAGAAATATAACTTCCTGGTGTCAGTGCTACAGCTAGCTGCTGCTAGTTTCACCTGCAAACACCGAAGGATTTGATGTAAATAACTGGGTTTATGAATGAACTTGTTATTACTAGCTGTTAGCTCGTCGGTCCTGTTGGATGTAAACTCAGGTCATGTTAAGCGTTATCTGCAACAGGTAAGATATTAGATTAGATAGAACATTTCCACAGAATCTTACAAAACTGTCTGACTTATCTCTTTTAAGACCTTTAACAACAGGATAAATAAAAGCAAAATATTATGGTAATTTATTTTAGTAAGCTTTGTTTATTTCTTAGTGTTTCAGGTTAGTTTGCAAAAGTTATTTCTGTTCATTAATAAAATAGAACTTCATCCACTTTATTTGTTCAGGTGCTCAACACGTATTTCATGTTATCCCTTCTTCTTCTGACAGGTGAAGGAGGCCAGGAAGAAGATGTTTACTGGTACCATCTCCTCCCCACCTCAGACTCTGACTGTGGTGGCTCCGCAGCTCAACTCCCACTCATCCGGCAGCCATTCCTCCCACAGCTCCAAGCCCCTGCAGCCGGGGGCCTCCGTCCTCCAGTCCCTCCCCTGTCAGATTCTGGGACGGACCAGCCTCGTACTGACTCCTGTGGCCAACGACTCGACGGTCACGTGTGCATCGCTGGCCCTCAGGGTGGCTAACCAGGTAGAAACCCAGACCAGAGGTCCATTTATGAACACTAGAACCACAGCAGCTTCTTTAATGTCCCTCATCGACCTGATGCCAGGAACATATTCTCCATGATTCTCACAGGTTGTACAGTCGCTCAAGCGGCCCCTGACCACGCCCGTCATCTCCTCAGAGAGTAAACGACCCTCCATCATTCAGACCATCTCCGCGCCGACAGCCACGTCCAAACTGGCTTCTCCCAAAACACTGAATTTCACTGTCGACCCCAACAAGACCGCCGAGCAGCTGTCGGTGCTGAGGTCCAGCTACATGCAGTGTCCTTTCCCCGAGGAAGATGAGGTAAGAATAAGTGAGTGGAAAGGGATTGTTTTAGTCATGATGCAGAAGTAAAGGTTTAGTTTAGTTTTGTTGCTCTTGCATCACGAGTATGCACCGATTCTTTCCCATATTGCTGCGTAATGTGGCAGGTGTACAGGTTGATCGAGACCACCGGACTGTCCAGAGGGGAGATAAAGAAGTGGTTCAGTGAACAAAGGCTGCTCAACATCAAAAGTATGTGATGGAGTCAGCTGAACTGGTAGCACGCTCATCAAAATATTCATTTCTATGATTTCCAGAAACTTGATTTAGGTCTTGGGAGATGGAAATCAGCTCAGATATTTTAAATTATCTTTAGGTTTTTCACTGTTTGTTTCTGTGTGTCTCTTGGAGGTGCTGCTGCCCCACCTGTACTGGTGAATGCAGAGGCAGTGCCACCAGTTAAAGAGAGTCTCATCAGGAAGGTGGTGCTGAGCCAGTTCCCTCTGCTGGAGAGGGTGAAGGGGAAGACGTTGGAGCAGCTGAACGCCCTGGAGGAGAGTTTCCAGAGAAGCTGCTCTCCAGCAGACACAGAGCTCGGTAAAAACCTAAATCCATCCTGAGGCACGCAAACTTCTTAACCATGTTCCTCCTAAAAGCACAAGTAAAGAGATACATACTATTTACTAAAAATAAACAAATTGTACTAAAAGCAAAGTGAAGGTAGGATACGCATGTTATCCATGATCCCTTCCTTTTTGATTTTGCACGATTGATTATTCTAAGGATTTAAAAATCTGTATTACTCTGTCTATTAGGAGTATTGTTGGGCGTGAGACACAGGTGTGCAGTTACCATGGAAACCCCTAACGAGCCACTGGAGGCAGAATCAGAATTTGTCATTGTACAGAAGCCTCATCCTCCCATGCAAAATTAAAAAGGAGTCAAACAAATACAAAAATATTAAATAAAAATTAACTGTTTTGATCTTGGTTCTTTTTCTGTTTCTTACACAATGTATACATCAAACTAAAAACACGTGGTTAGCTTAGATTTTTGCATAAGTATATGGTCAATGGACTGTACTTGTATTTTGTCCTTTTTTTGGACAGAAATTTTACAGAAACAAGCCCTCCTTGAAACTGTACTGAACCAAAATGTGATTTTAGCGTACCATTACACCCCTATTTGTTACCGTCTCTTTTTATCTAGTTTACAGAAATATGCTGAACATCTTTACCCCCCTTCTGTCCATTTTGCTTTTGACAGGATGTAGGCTTCTTTGGCTTTGTTGATGTAAATATTGTCTAGTTAGGAGTGTAGGAGGATCAATTGTCATTTGTCATCTTCGTTTAGTAAATGAATGTCATGAATTTCTCTTACAATGTCAGCTTCTCTTTGTTTGCTGAGTTGACTTGAAATTTGACAAATTAAATTTAAATTTGAGAGTTATATTTTAAGTGATCCCATTTCACTCTATAATTTGCTTGTGATGAGTCTTTGTTTAAATCAACGATTGTTTTTTTTATGTCCTGACAAAAGTGGTCATGATTAAGGAGATTCAAACTGAATTTTCCAAATCCTTTGGTGTGTCTTTGTGCATTTGTAGGAGTTAAAGTGAGTTTATTAATACAGTGATCAGTAAGTGGTGCAGCAGAGTTAGTAGAGTTAACTTGTAGGCCATGTGTAATATCTAATACAAGCCAAAAGTTTAGTCTAGATTTAATTGTTCCATCTGGTTTTAAACCAGTTAAAAATTTGTGCCTCTGGATGTAAAGTGTGCCATGTATCATTCAACTTGAACTCATTACAAAATTCAAACAAAATGGAGTTGTAATGATGATTTTGCATCTTTGATGGACATCTATCAAGCCATTTGTCCATTACCATATACTGGTACTCCCCGACTTATGAGCACATCGACATACGAGGTTCCGGACTTACGAGCTGACTAACGAACAGTAAAGTTGTACAGAACATACAGAAATATGTGTTTTTAGATGAAAGTGTGTTAGCTAACCGTTTGTAAACAAGTTTCTGAGCATGTTTATGAACTAGTATGTACGTTTGTGTTGAAATACGAGTGTTGGTAGTAGCTCTAGCATCAATTTTCCGACTTACGACCGAAAATCCGGACTTACGAGCGACACGTGTTTCGGGTTCCAACATACGAGATTTCGTCTTACGAGCACCTCACAGGAACGGAACTCGCTCGTAAGTCGGGGAGTACCTGTAATGGTCTCCTCCAAAAAATAATTTCACAGTTTACATATATTTGAGACAGGCCTTTGCATTGCTCAATTCTGTAAAGTTTTTTTTGTGACCTTTGTGTAATGAAATAGGCAGTGATCAGATTTACTGATTTACCTACAGTATACAGTACTTCGATGCAAGAATGAGCAGGCCTTTGCATTGCTCAATTCTGTAAAGTTTTTTTTGTGACCTTTGTGTAATGAAATAGGCTGTGATCAGATTTACTGATTTACCTACAGTATACAGTACTTCGATGCAAGAATGAGCAGGTTTTCACCTGACATAAACTTATCATCAAATTTCATGGGTTCTCACTTTTTCAGTTTAATATCATAAATTTATGACTAGGTGGTGAGATGTAATTGACAGAAAACGTTATTTATGTTGGTACAGCAGAACTGAACCATTTAATAACAGAATCATAAAATTACATCACAACATATTTACATGATTGATTGATCAGGTTTCCTATAATTAACTTCAGCACAGATGAAACACGCATCCGTAATTTCATAGGAACGACAGGACAAGTTATGGGTGTTATTAACATATCTCTGCAGGCACATTAACTTAAAGTTCACTGGCTTAAGAAAAATAAAATGTTTAGGAGGAGGATGGAAGAATG
>JBBPBX010037812.1:0-14666 GCA_038048925.1 Garcialebias charrua | reverse complement strand
AACATGGCATATACTCCGGTCGAGGCTCCGCTGGACCCAGGTCAGCTTAGTAAACAAACATGACTCCTTTACCTTGGCAAGATGATACTCCTTGCTTTGGTCAGAGGCAGGCCAGCCTTTAAACATAAGAAGGGTGCTCGGTCCAAATTACGTCCAAACTGGTCCGCAGTATGTTTACTGTATTCAGTGTCTACTGAGGTTCGCTTGACCGGACCAGAGTAATGCAGTTCCTGTTCTTGGCTTTCAGAATAAATTTCCTCAAGAGAGAAAATTCCTTCAAAGGTGTAGCTTTGAGGCTACGTAGACTTATAGCTGGCATGCTACAAGTGTTTAGCTGAGGACGAGGTCTTTGACTCAATGACACACGTCCATGCAGCTGTTAGGAGAGGAACTTCATGGCTTAGTTCTCGTTCCAAGACTGACGCGTTCACGGAAACAAAACTCTTTTACTAAAAGTGTTTACGTCAGACAACCAGTCTCCTGATTGGTTGGTGAGCCAGTAGCAGAAGTGAAGAGAGAGGCTGAGAAATTCAAGGTAACAGGGAATCTGTTTTTGAAAACAAAGAGGGTTGTTTAGGGAAAGTGTCTGAAAGTGAAGAGACATACAGAGGCTAGTTAGAGATTTAGCTGTTTCTCATTTTAAAACAAAACTGAACAAGTCAGTTTGACATATTATTCAACTCTGACACCGTTAGACACCATCATATGAAGTGACACAGTAATGTTTCACATTAAAGAATAACACAGCATAATAGCACATATCATGAAAATGACAAAATGGTATTCTTTTGATTACATTCGATAGGGCTAGACGATATGGCCAAAATTTTTATCACGATATCGTTCCTAATTTCGGTCGATAACGATATAATTCGATATCGATATAAACAATATAAAAGCCTAAAAAAACCTATAACCTATACAAATAAATTAATGTTCACCTTTTATTTGGATTTAGCCTCCAAAAAAATGGAAATCACCATCAAATAAACATAAAATTCTCAATCCAATAATTCTCAGTCGGGTCATCTGGACATTTTCTTTTTTATAGAAACGTTTCACCCTCCGTCCAGTTTCTATAAAAAAGAAACTGTCCAGATGACCCAACTGAGAATTATTGGCTTTGGTACACGGATTATTGAGCATGAACTTTCTTGCCATAAAATTCTCAACTGAAAATTGAGAAATAAAACATAAAATTCAAAACTTTTTTAGATTTTTCTACCTGGATTATTGAGCATGCATCAGGGTAGATTAAGGGATCTACATCTATAGAAGGCTCAGGAGGCTTCTTTTTCAAACTATTCCTCCATTCATCACTTGGCTAAAGTTAGATCTATCATAGAAAGAGGAAAAGTTAGGTTGGTCTAAATGTCTGTTGTCCTTTTAGACGAACGACGTAGATTTTTTTGGTTTTCCCTATAAAATTTAGAAGTGTATTGCGAGACGCATCAAAATGAATAGATAAGCTTAGAATAGAAACGATTGAATCGGTTCAACTTGAAATTTTGTGAGAGTAGTGTAGTGTATGGTACTCAAGGTAGCTTTAAACTACAGTGGCTATTCAACGATTGAGATTTAACAAAACGAGCTGCACGTTGGCATAGTTAAATCCATATTATTCATTAACCAATGTTAATACAAAACCTCTGTTGGCTGGGAGTGTTCAGAACCAAAACAATATCTCAAATAATGACAACAGTAATGACTAAACAACAAGGAAACAATGTTTCACTGCGTCGACACACTCTTGTCGTCAGATTCCAAAATGCAACACACAAGAAAAACAGGTCTCAACTTTATAACCAATGTCAAATTAAATCCCGTGGATTTAAACGGTTGTTAAGGTTAGTTTTTGTTGTGAGTTTTTGACTTGGCGTTTCTAAGTTCTTGTTGTAGTTGTTTCTTTTAACAACTGATTAAAAGAAATCAGTTGCCAACACCTGCCTTGCAGACTTTCTCGTAGTGGAATGAACATCCATCCACATACAGTGTTGTCATACCTTTACAGAAATTCTCATCAAAGTAGTGGTGATTTGGGTCCTCAGATTAGGCCAATTTAATTTATTTTTTAAATTCTGCTTGGACGACCCTATTTTCCCATGAAGTTGGTGAGTTTGTGAGATCTTCGTCTTTTGTGGAGTTATTGAACTCCTTGTAAGGTTTGACTTGGTTCCGATGTACCCATTTAACAATTGGCTCTTTTCTGCCTTTGCTGATTTTGATTTGATAGATGACTGAGGACGCTTTGTCTGTTATCAGATGAGGTCCAGTCCACCTTTCTGAGGTGTTCATTCGAGTTTTTCATGTATTGTTGTGTAGTGTAGGCTGTCGCCATGGAGGGGTCGCCTGGTTGGTACAACGGGTGTAGAGGGAGAGTCATTTGTCGACAGGTCATCTTCTCGAAGGGAGATATGCCAGTTGATGTGTGTGGAGTGGCTCTAATGGCCATGAGGACCAGAGGGAGTTTCACGTCCCAGTCCTTGTGGTTTGCAACCACGTATTTCTTCAAAATACTCACTACAGTTCTGTTTGCTCTCTTAACTTGGCCTGAAGCCTGTGGGTGGTAGCCGACATGGAAATCGGCCTTGACGCCTAGCATCTTCCACAGTTCTTTCATTACTTCAGCCGTGAAGTGTGTACCTTGATCTGAGTTCACCCTGAGGGGGAGTCCAAACCTTGAAAATACATGATTCATTAGTTACACAGCAGTAGTTTGTGCTGTGTCGATGGGAGCTTGTAGACATTCTACCCATTTGGTAAACGCACAGGTTACAGTGAGAAAATATTTATTTCCTCTAGAGCTCTTAGTGAGTGGTCCTACCCAGTCGATCTAGAGGTCAGACCATGGAAATTCAATGCCTCTGCTTTGCAGTGGTTCTCTGTGGAGTGGTCTGGATGGCTGAAACTGGCTGCAGACCAGGGACCCTTGAATGTTGTCTTTGACATCCTTTTTCATTCCAGGCCAATAGGCAATTTGTTTCAATGCTTTCAGCGTGGCTTTATCTCCTTTGTGTCCTACGGACGGGAGATCATGGGCATGAACTAACAGCACCCCCCTTTGGTCATGGGGAACCACGAACACCGGTGAGGACGTCGGTCCATGAGCAAAAGTTAGGATGCCCTTGAGTAGTTTTAGTTGTTTGCCTATCTAATAGAGGACTTTCAGGTCTGGATCGGAATCCAGGTCGTCCTTGGACGGAGTATTATTGTCAGGGTCAGTCAGGTACAGTATCATGGAGTTGATAGCAGGATCCAACTTCTGTAGTTGGATGATGTCTGGGTCAGTCAGTGCGGTTTTTACAGAAACTGTGTTGTCAGCCGGTTTGTCTGCAGCCTGTGCACGTATGACTGCCATTACCTCGACTGTAGATTGTGTCTAATGAGTTTGGAGTAGCCAGGAGGGGTCAAAGGACCACGGCGGACCTTCAACGGCACCTTCCTTGGCCAGGGAGTCTGTAATGTCATTGTAGTACTTGTCATCGCCCGGGACTCTTGAATGACCTGGAACCTTCTACCAGTAGATTTGCAAGTTGTGTGATGTCACCAAGTGATCACACGCTATGAAAAGCTCCTTATGTTTGACCACCTTTCTATCACTGGTGAGAAAACCGTTCTGTTTCCAGTGAGTGAGATGGCATGCAAAACTTAAACGAGCATAGTTGGAGTCAGTGCAGATGACTAGCGTCCGGATGGAGCGTTCTTCTACCATCTGGAGAGCTATTAGGATTCCTGTAATCTCAGCGTACTGAGAAGACTGAGAACCTTAGTTGTAGCTGAAAGTGACCTGTTCATGGTTTTGGAGGAGGACCCCTCCAACACCTGCCTTGCAGACTTTCTCGTAGTGGAATGAACATCCATCCACGTACAGTGTTGTCATACCTTTACAGATATTCTCATCAAAGTAGTGGTGATTTGGGTCCTCAGTTACTGAGGATTTTTTCTCAACGGGCATTTGGGTGGCTGGTATATCCTGTGTACATTTTTGGCAGATTGCCAAATCAGTGCCCAAACGTGACTTCTTGTTTTGTCCATAGCGGATGTCTAGGTCAAAACTTTGAAGTGCCATAAGCCATGTGGCTATGCGTGAGTTTGTCACCACTCCATCTCTGATGCGTTGGCTGTTAAGAAAAGTCACTGGCTTATGTTGTGTTTCCACAATGATTTTTTGTCTACCAATGTAGCTGGAGAAATGTTTTACTGCCCACACAGTGGTCAGTAAAGCGTTCTCACAGTCCGAGTATTTCATCTCGGGACCTGCCATCGTTTTGCTGGCATAGGCTACTACACGCTTGTCTTTGTCGTGTATTTGATACAGACCTGCACTTATGCAGTGAGCTGAGAAGTCCACTTCCAAGTAAAACTTTGTTGTAGTCTGGGTAGACAATACATGGGGCTGACTTGATCCTTTCTATGAGAGAGTCCATTGCTTGCTGCTGTTTATCAGTCCAGACAAATGGGACGTCTTTCTTTAGAAGTTCAGTCAGTGGTTTTGCAAGGTCTGCATAGTTTTCTATGAATTGGTTTGAGTAGTTACACACGCCCAGAAAACTTTGTAGTTCTTTGAGATTGGTGGGAACTTTGAGGTTGTCAAGGCCTTGGGTGCAAGTCAGTAGGCCAACATAGTCCACCTTGGTTCTACACCACTGGCATTTTGACAATGAAATTTTAGCACCAGCAGTTGTTAGCTGATTCAGAGCGGGAATTACTCCCAAAAAGAAAAAATAATCACTAAGAGTGATCAAACATATATTACTGTTTACTATTACTGATATCAGCAACGAACTCAAATCATAGCTCGGAAGATTGGAACTGCTACGAACATCTTTCTGGAAGCAGATGCGCTCCGGAGGAAAAAAGAGAAAGCGATGCTCTCGAGAAATAAAGCGTGGATGTCGAGCAGGAATTATGACGAGACTGCGAGCAGACGCTAAAACCGGGAGACCCCCGATGCCGGCTATTTTCCTGTCCAACGTGCGCTCGTTGGACAACAAAATGGATGAACTTCGTTTGAGGGTGACCACGTCGGAGGAGATGAGGAGATGCTCGGTGCTTTGCCTCACTGAAACGTGGATCAATCAGGACACTCCTGACTCCGTTTATGAGCTGGACGACAAGCTATTTTTCAGAACTGACCGGTGCACCGAGACTACGGGGAAGACGCGAGGCGGTGGCGTTTGTATTTACGTGGACAAAGACTGGTGCACGAATTGTGCCGCTATCAGCAGGATCAGCTCAGCTGCTGTGGAGCTTCTAACAGTAAGATGCCGACCACATTATCTCCCCCGCGATTATTCAGTTCTTCTTATCAGCGCTGTTTACATAGCACCCGATGCTAATGCTAAGGACGCCCAGGAAGAAATTCATGAGCTACTCACCTCGCTGCAGTGTAAATATCCTGAGGGGCTTTTCATTGTTTCCGGGGACTTCAATCACGTGAATTTACAGGTCTCTCTTCCAAACTTTAATCGGCACGTCTTCACAGCAACACGAGGAAACAATACGCTAGACCAGGTCTTCACGAATGTGAAGGGGGCGTACACAGCGAAGCCACGCCCACCGCTCGGAGCTTCCGACCATAGCTCCCTGCTATTGGTCCCAAAACAGCTCCCACCACTCAGGCGTTCCAGGCCGGAACAAAGAGTGATCACGATGTGGCGTCAGGACAGCTCCCCCATGCTGAGAGACTGCTTTGAAAACACAAACTGGTCTGTCTTCAAAGAAGCAGCCACCGTGGGGAGCTCAATTCACCTGGATCTGTATGCTTCCTCAGTCCTGGGTTACATCAGTACATGCGCTGAAAATGTAACCATAAGAAAATATATCAAATGTTTCCCCAATCAAAAACCCTGGATAAATAAGGAGGTCCGCACCCTGCTGGGAGCTAGAGACAATGCATTCAAGTCTGGAGATTCTGAGGAGCTGAGAAAGTGCAGGTATGAACTGAAGAATGGCATTAAAAAAGCCAAAGCCGCATATGCTCAGAGGATCGAGGGTCAGTTCACCTCACATGACCCACGGAGCATGTGGCAGGGCATCAAATGCTTGACAGATTACAAGGGAAAAGCAAACAATGCCCCAGGGACCCATCTCTGCCTGATGCCCTCAATAAGTTTTATGCACGTTTTGAAGATCCAAACAGACCAGCTAGCACCAGACTCACCTCATCACCAGACGAGGAGCACCTCAAAGTGACCGCAGCAGAAGTGAGAGGTAGTCTCAGAAGGATCAACCCTCATAAAGCTACGGGTCCAGACAACATCCCAGGGAAAGTTCTGAAGGAATGTGCGGACCAGCTCTGTGAGGTGCTGGCTGACATCTTCACCACCTCACTTTCACTGGAGTCAGTTCCCACCTGCCTGAAGACTGCCACCATCATCCCAGTCCCAAAAAGCTCCACAGTGACTGGTCTGAATGACTATAGACCGGTGGCTCTCACCCCGATAGTCGCTAAATGTTTTGAGAAACTGGTCATGTCCCACATCAAGACAACCGTCAACATCAGCGAGGACCCTCATCAATATGCATACCGCGAGAACCGATCAACAGAGGACGCCATCTCCTCTGTGGTCCACACTGCTCTCACCCACCTGGATCAGAAGGACTCATACGTGCGTCTGCTCTTTGTGGACTTCACATCTGCCTTCAACACCATGATCCCCCAAACTCTGATAGACAAACTATCTACACTTGGACTAAGCCCCTCCATTTGTAACTGGGTACTAGACTTCTTAACAAACAGACCACAGTCCGTGAAGATCCACAACTTCTCCTCCTCCACCATAACCCTCAGCACTGGCTCTCCTCAAGGATGTGTGCTGAGCCCTCTTCTGTTCACTCTGCTCACATATGATTGTACAGCCACACATCCAGGCTGTCATATTGTTAAGTTTGCAGATGATACAGCGGTGGTGGGATGCATCACAGACAATGATGAATCCAGCTACAGACAGGAGGTGGAGCACCTGGAGAGCTGGTGCAAAGAGAACAACCTTCACATGAATGTGAAGAAGACGAAGGAGATGATTGTGGACTTCAGAAGGAACAAACACACCCACACCCCACTGTACATAGGTGGATCTGCGGTGGAGGTGGTCTCCAGCTACAAGTACCTGGGTGTACACTTGAATGATAACCTCAGCTGGAGCAACAACACCACCAGCCTGATCAAGAAAGGTCATCAGAGACTCTACTTCCTCAGACGGCTGAGACGAGCTGGTCTGAGAAGCTCAGTCCTCAACTCCTTCTACAGGTGTGCAGTGGAGAGCATCCTGTGCTCCAGCATCAATGTGTGGCATGGAGGCTGCACAGTTGCAGAGAGGAAAGCTCTACAGAGAGTGGTGAAGGCTGCACAGAAGTCTGTGGGAGTCAGTCTCCCCACCATCACAGACATTTACACCTCCAGATGCAGGAAAAGAGCCACCTGCATCATGAAAGACCTCACTCACCCAGCACATTCACTCTTCGCACCACTCCCCTCAGGACGGAGGTTGAGGAGCATCAAATGTAGAACCACTAGACTGAGGAACAGCTTCTACCCTGAGGCTGTGAGACTCATGAATAAATAAATAATAAGAATAAACACTGCAAAATATCACATCATGCTGATGCTGATCTGTTTCTTGTTGCTGTGTTCATCTGTGACCATCTGCTCATAAAGACTCATGTTCGTGCTGCTGTTTTAATGCTGTTTTAATGATGTTTTTCTACTACATTAGGGCTTAGTGTATTACTAGCTGACGTCTCTCTCAGTTAATACTAGATGTTATTACTGTTTTTCTCTTGCATATGTTGTTAGATGTAACTGGGACCCTGTGTACATAATCTCGTTTTCATCACATGTACTATATGCGGTGCAAATGACAAAGACTCTCTGACTCTGACTCTCTGACTCTCTGTATTATAAAACAAACCTCTAAATATGCGTCATTCACCACCAAACTTTACACTATAATTTGTTATAAATAAGCAAAATCAGTTGTTTTTATTGGTAACAATTACAAGTTGTTAGTTTACTTTCAGACATTGACGAGTACAATTGAGGCAGTTTGTCTCACAATGGCTATGGATGGATATAAATTTAAACTTAGTTCATGTGAACACTACATGCTCTCGTCAATATTTAATTTATTTTTGTCTATTACTGATAAAACAGCTTGACAAATCTCAGGAAAAATCATGTAATATTGGATCATTTTCCTCAATAAATGGCCAAGCATAATATTTTGTCTCATTTGTTTAACTGGGTTCTCTTTATCTACTTTTACGACTTGTGTGAAAATCTGATGATGTTTTAGGTCATTTTTATGCAGAAATTTATAAAGTTTTAAAGGCTTCACAAACTTTCAAGCATCGCTGTATGTGTGAATTTAAAGTTATAATTGTGCCTGATGTTCACATTTTCTGTGGTCCCTGCAGATGTTCAGCAGATGGTTCTGATTAAAGAAGCTCCTGAAGTACAGATGCTTGGGGTGGATCAACAGGATCCAGAGACCCTCAACATAAAGGAGGAAGATGAGGAACTGTGGACCAGTCAAGAGGGAGAGCAGTTTTGTGTGAAAACAGAGACTGATGACCCCGGGTTTGCATTCACTGCTGTTCCTTTGAAGAGTGAGGAAGATGAAGAGAAACGTCTATTTTTACAGCTTCATCAGCACCAAGTAAAAGAGGAAGATCTTCCAACCAGCAGTTCAGCTGACCAGATGAAAGCATCAACTGGTGGAGAGGACTGTGGAGGAGCAGAGACTACCAGGAACCCAGATCTAAATACTTATGGAGATGATTGCAGCTCTTCAGAGACTGAAGTCAGTGAGGATGATGAAGGTGATGATGTGAATGACTCTGACTCTCAGCTAAAAGACTTATCAGACTCTGGGTCAGAACCTGAAGACGGTGACAAAGACTGGAAGAAGAGCAGAGCTCCTGAGTCAGGCGTAAACACTGTCAACAAATCTTGCAGCTTCACTGAGCATGGGAAACAATTTCACAAGACAAGTCAGTCAGTGATGTCTTCAAGTTGTTTGGTTGTCAAGGAATGTGTTGAAGTGAAGAAAACTGGAGGCTCAGTCGAGAAAAGACAGTCAAGACAGACCTCATTTAGTTGTAAAGACTGTGGAAAAAGATTTAACAGAAAGGGTTATCTAAACAGACACATGATAGTTCACACAGGACAGAAAGCATTTGTTTGTGATCTTTGTGGACAAAGGTTTGGACGGAAGTCAAATTTAAACTCACACATGATAGTTCACACAGGACAGAAAGCATTTGCTTGTGATCTTTGTGGACAAAGGTTTGGACAGAAGTCAAATTTAAACACACATGATAGTTCACACAGGACAGAAAGCATTTGCTTGTGATCTTTGTGGACAAAGGTTTGGATATAAGTCACATTTAAACTCACACATGATAGTTCACACAGGACAGAAAGCATTTGTTTGTGATCTTTGTGGACAAAGGTTTGGACATAAGTCAGATTTAAACAGACACATGATAGTTCACACAGGACAGAAAGCATTTGTTTGTGATCTTTGTGGACAAAGGTTTGGACATAAGTCAACTTTAAACAAACACATGTGGATCCACATCAGAGAAAAGCAGTTTAACTGAACATTAACCTTTTGTTTTGTCTTTTTTTAATCTCATATAAAATAACGCATTCCTTTCAGTAATGTTTTTTTCTTTGTACCTTTATTACCAAACGTTTGATTTTCATTTTTTTTTACTCAAATTTATTCATTTTTAAAATATAACACAAAACTATATAACAAAGTAAGTTTATACAACACATAAATAAAATGAAGGGTAGCAGTAAGAAGAAAAAAATCTTATTTTATCTGCCCCCTCTTACAATCATTCAAATCTAACAACAATCATATTTAAGTAACTTAACAAAAAAAAAAAATCACCACAATTATCTAACTACAAAGCAACATACATAACAGTATTTCATTTATATTTTTGCATTAGTCCAGTTTTGATCAAGTATTGATTAAATCCGTTTGCAATTTCATTGTCATCATGAATTTCAACATTATCCTTTACAAAATGTTGTGAAATACCAGTCTTTGACCTATGATTCTTTAAAACATCATTGATTACTCATCATGTAGCTTTCATATCTCCATTACCTTTTTAAATAAACCACTATAATATTACACTAGGTGGTGCTTTGATTTTTAATATGAGAGCTTGTAAAAATCTAGTTCAACTTACACCAGAAGAGGCACATCTTTCAATAGTTAGTCACTGAGGAGTCCCGTCTCAACGGTGGACGACAGGTGCAAACAAGCTACACACAGCTAAATGCACAGCAAACAGTTAAAACGTGCTGCAAACACATGAATAATCCTAACTCCTAAACAAAAAAACAAATGAAACAGAAAAAAACTTCAATCACAGAAAATAGATGAAGAAACACAATAAAAAAAATAAAAATAAAACATGCTGCAAATACATGAATAATCCTAACTCCTAAACAAAAAAACAAATGCAACAGAAAAAAAACTTCAATCACAGAAAATAGATGAAGAAACACAATAAAAAATTTAAAAAAATAAAACATGCTGCAAACACATGAATAATCCTAACTCCTAAACAAAAAAACAAATGCAACAGAAAAAAATCTTCAATCACAGAAAATAGATGAAGAAACACACAATCAAAAAAAAATAAAAAACATTCTGCAAATACCAAAAACATCAAAACAACTGAATAAGATGTGCTAAAAACAAACAAACAAACAAACAAACAAACAAAAAACAGAAGTACCGTATTTTCCGTTGTATAGATCGCACTTGTGTATAGGTCGCATTGTCCAATTATTATCAATAAATTGGAAAAAATCCAGAAATAGGTCGCACCGGTGTATAGGTCGCACCTACGTCACCGCCGACGTAACGCGCCATCCACCACTGACGTGCCGCGTCACCGCTGAGTCAACCCGGAAATGTGGACCGAGTGTTTAGCTCTGCTGCAAGGAGCGCACAGCAAGGCTTTAAGAAGATTACCACTTTAAAACAATTATTTGTTCGATAAAAATTATAGCAAATATGTGTCTGAGCTGAACTTTTCCTTAAAAAATAAACGTAATTGTGAAATGAGCTGGATTTAAAAATTTGTTTCGCTAGCTACCGGTACATCTGATGAAAACAAAACGAGCACGCGCAGCACCGGAAATGCAGAGAACAAGCCTGCATGAATTGGTACGGTATTTTAATTTTAGCAGGATAAAGACCTAAAAAATATATTTGTTAGCTGACTTTTTTTAAGACTGTGTCTCAGTTTAATTTTTGTTAATAAATGATTACAAATCAGCTTATTTCAAAATGTAAAAACCACCAACATCATTAAAATTAAACTATCTGGTACAGAAACTCCTAAAAATATTTTTTGGCTGCCTTTTTTGTAAGACTGTGTCTCAGTTTAATTTTTGTTAATAAATGATTACAAATCAGCTTATTTCAGAATGTAAATACCACCAACATCATTAAAATTAAACTACAGAAACTCCTAAAAATATTTGTTGGCTGCCTTTTTTGTAAGACTGTGTCTCAGTTTAATTTTTGTTAATAAATGATTACAAATCAGCTTATTTCAGCACGTAAATAACCAAGTTGGTGAGCTGCCCAGAGTTGCAGCTGAAGGTGAGCTGCCCAGAGTTGCAGCTGAAGGTGAGCTGTCCAGATTTGCAGCTGAAGGTGAGCTGCCCAGAGTTGCAGCTGAAGGTGAGCTGTCCAGATTTGCAGCTGAAGGTGATCTGCCCAGAGTTGCAGCTGAAGATGATCCGCTCAGAGTTGCAGCTGAAGGTGATCTACTCAGAGTTGCAGCTGAAGGTGATCTGCTCAGAGTTGCAGTTGCTGTGGAAACCAGTGTAGGAGAGCTGGGAGCTGCAGCTGCTGGAGGTGCAGCTGACTGTTCAGAAATGCACTTTGACAGTTACCGGTACACCCACACACCATAAATAAAGCAGCTTTGAAATTAATACCTGTACACCTGCACACAAAGATGACAGAAACTGATATTTTTTTTTGTGGTTTTTATTTACAACATTTACAAATCTATTCTACAAATCATTCAAACCCCAGAAACTTCTCGTCCTCAGTGTCACTCTGAAAGAGTTCAGCCAGTGATGGAGGCAGCCTGCCACTGGTCAGAGGTGGTACTGCACTGTGCCCCTAGGGGCCGAAAGTGGTACTGCACCATTTTCTGCCAAAGTGAAAAACGGTAATAACTGAGCCAAAAATTGGTCTAAAAATATGGAAAAAAATCCATAAATAGGTCGCACTGGTGTATAGGTTGCAGGCCTTGAAAAAAACATAAAAAGGTGCGACCTATACACTGGAAAATACGGTACACAGACCACTAGGGGGGCTTGTCCACCAAGTCACATTGGATCAGACCCCCTGTAAATACATTTTAGCTGAGCTGCCACTTTCTAAAGTCATAATACTTTCATAGTATTGTAGGATTTTATGTACTGGTCAGTTTACTGACTGTACCATATTCCAAATGGAAGTTTGAGCAGATTTTATCTGACCCAAATTCTTCGCATTTAATTTTAACGAGTTCTCTCTTTTTTGGATTTAAACAGATTAAATGTGACCAGACAAGATGTAACTCACGAGAAACGTCAACTTATGTTGATTCACCAGGAGATGAACCTTTTATTGAAAGAATCATAAAAGTACATCAAACATTTGTATCGAGATTAGCTCTGATTTAGATTTCATATAAACTACTGTAGACAAGATTCAAATTGAAACAACAGACAAGTTAAGGGTCTTATATTAACTTTTCTGCAGGCACATTAACTTACGAGTTTACTGGCTTAGAAAAAATAAGTTTAGGATGAAGAATGGAATGAAAGATAAGAGGGAGTGAAGAGAAAATATCTTGATATGTGTAACCAGAAACCATGGCAGTTCCTCAGTAGCTTCCGCTCGACTTTGGTCGAATGGCCATCGACGTTTTACCTGTGCAAAGATTTTTGGCCTCAGCCCGGCAAACTAGTCCCAGCCTTATTAACCGTTCTGCTACGGTTTAAAGGTGACCAGTAGGGCTGGGCCATATCATATCGTCCCGGTTTTACCGGTATAAAAAGCTTGCCCAGGCAAAAAAGTGATATGATATGCTAATTTCATGACGTAATACGTCAGGGCGCCCCGCCCCCTTAACAACCGAGCGCTTCAAACAACCAAACCGAGCTGCGCACCCCTCCTCCACCAGTCTGCGTGCAATACTAGCTAGCTAAAATGCTAAAAACAAACACCGCATCTCAGCTTCTCTTCCTTTTTTTTCCATTTATAGATGGCCTCCCTTCTCACCTTATAGCCATCCTCTCACTCCGATATGTATTTTTTTTAACAGAGAAAGAAAAGAGAAAGTAAGACAACAAAACAACAATTATCCACAAAAAGAGCACAAGGCAAACACACCCAACCTCCGTCCGCAATCCTGCAAAGCACATGACAGAACACAGCAACGAAACATACAAGCATAAAGACTAATGAGAATCATGACCTTGCAGTAGATTTCTATAAATAAACATACCCATACCTACAAATATACAAGCCCAAAACCAGAAAAGTTGGCACGTTGTGGAAATCGCAAATAAAAACAGAATACAATGACTTGCAAATCTTTTTCAACCTATATTCAATTGAACACACTGCAAAGACCACATACTTAACGTTCGAACTGGTAAACTTTGTTATTTTTTGCAATTATTAGCTCATTTGGAATTTGATGCCTGCAACATGTTTCAAAAAAGCTGGCACAAGTGACAAAGAAGACAGAGAAATTTGAGGAATGCTCATCAAACACTTATTTGGAATATCCCACAGGTGAACATGCAAATTGGGAACAGGTGGGTGCCATGATTGGGTATAAAAGCAGCTTCCTTGACATGCTCAGTCATCCACATAGAAGGATGGGGCGAGGGTCACCACTCTGTGAACAAATGCGTGGGCAAATTGTCGAACAGTTCAAGAACAACTTTTCTCAACGAGCTATTGCAAGGAATTTAGGAATTTCACCATCTACGGTCCGTAATATCATCAAAAGGTTCAGAGAATCTGGAGAAATCACTACACGTAAGGGGCAAGGCCGAAAACCAACATTGAATGCCCGTGACCTTCGATCCCTCAGGCGGTACTGCATCAAAAACCGACATCAGTGTGTAAAAGATATCACCACATGGGCTCAGGAATACTTCAGAAAACCACTGTCAGTAACTACAGTTCGTCGCTACATCTGTAAGTGCAAGTTAAAGCTCTACTATGCAAAGCAAAAGCCATTCATCAACAAGATCCAGAAACGCCGCCGGCTTTGCTGGGCCCGAGCTCATCTGAGATGGACTGATGCAAAGTGGAAAAGTGTTCTGTGGTCTGATGAGTCCACATTTCAAATTGTCTTTGGAAACTGTGGACGTCGTGTCTTACGGACCAAAGAGGAAAAGAACCATCAGGACTGTTATAGGCGCAAAGTTCAAAAGCCAGCATCTGTGATGGTATGGGGGTGCATTAGTGCCCAAGGCATGGGTAACTTACACATCTGTGAAGGCACCATTAATGCTGAAAGGTACATACAGGTTTTGGAGCAACATATGCTGCCATCCAAGCGACGTCTTTTTCATGGACGCCCCAGCTTATTTCAGCAAGACAATGCCA
>JBBPBX010037811.1:0-21936 GCA_038048925.1 Garcialebias charrua | reverse complement strand
GACGACAACAGTGCTAACAGTTCAATATTTGGACTGCAGAGATGACACTTCACAGTAACATGTCCAGGATTACCATCTGTTGTTCACAAGCACTGCCAACCCACCTCCTTTGCTTTTGCCACTTCTCTTTAAATCTCTATCTGCTCGTATGGCCAGAAAGCCTGGCAGAGAAACGCTGGAGTCGGGGATATGATCCTGCAGCCATGTCTCAGTGAAACACATAACGCTGTATTCCCGATACTCTGAATGGGTCCTTGTTAGGGCCTGAATTTCATCCAACTTGTTTCCCAGCGATCTCACATTGCCCATCATGATCGATGAAAGAGATGGTTTGAACTTCGTTCTTTTCTCTTTCTCGCTCATTGCTCCTGCTCTGCATCCACAATGCCTCTTTTTCATCTTACTTGGGATTTGGGGCTGTAGTTGAGATATTATTTGAGCTTTGGAGATGTTAATCAGCTGCTCCCGGTTGTAAAAAACAACAAACCTTGTTGTCATGGTTACGCATAATAACAAATGTCAACAAAACAAATATAAAAATGTAAAAATGTAAAAAATCATTCCATCTGCACAGTGTCTGACACCAGAGGAAATAATCATAAAAAAGTGATTTATATCCAGAAAAAAGAGGAATTAAAGTTTTCAAAAGTGATATCTCAGAATGAAAGTAACAGAGCTACTGCTCCATGTAGCCACCTTGAGCAACACAATTCTAGAAATAGCATTTTTTTTTTCAATCATTTAGGAGCCAGTGAGGCCCATCCCTTAAAGGGCTGCACCTATACTCGTAGAATCTGGTGTTACAGTACGTAACCAATGTTCTATTTTGTATAGGCTTCGCCCTTTAAGACTATCGCTAGTGGTTTAAAGGTGAAGCAGGATGTAGTCTATGCCTCACTGGGCCCATCCGGAACCACAGTCACACAGATATCGGCTTTTATTCATGAACATGTGGCACCTTGGTTTGCGCACAATAATTATGCACCACCGAGTCTGCGTGCCATACGCGCTGAGCGGCAGAGAGAAGCATAACCTTTGCATTAGTCTGAAACCAGAGGTTACAATAAACCTGCTGCTTTGAGAACAAGCAGGTTGGAGAGCTTAAGGTCCTGTTTACACAGACACTGTGTGTGTGTGGGGGGGGGGGGAACGGAGGTTTTGGGTATGTTAATTAAATGAAAAGTTTTTCGTTTAGACGGGCAAATTCAAGTGTTTACATGATTCATGAAGTCACTGTAGTTACCATGCCGGGCCATTAGATGGCGCTGTGAATGTTTGAACCTTCACTATTGTGCATGCGTGTGGCATCAGTCTGTTTTCCTCTCTGGCTAAAAGTTCAGCTAACTACAAGTTGTTGTCAACAAGTTAACAAGTTAAAGCTGGAATTTGGATAAGAGTAGACAGATTTGACACCAAGTGGGACCTCTTCATCTAACAAGCTGCACACCAGCTGCTGAGTGGACCAGAACCGAGTGACAATGTCTGACTTTAGTCCATGAGTATCAGCTGATTTACTGCAGCGCTACAAGATAAACAACGTTCTTAATAATGTTTCCTTGTGTTAACTTCGATCACAGAACAACCAACTGAGGTTTTATTTTTATTTTTTTCCTGCGAGGTCGAGCTGTCGTTCCACGAAGCGGACGGTTTGGATGTGGGTCCAGTGTCCACCATGAAAACAACAGAGTCCAGTTCATAACAGTTCGGTTAACGTGTTTTTAAAAGTGTTCAATTTAATTCTCTGTTTTTGTGATGTACAGTTTGTGGTGTTGAATAAATAAATAAATTAAAAATCAACCTGGTGTCTTCATTTTCAACATGCAGCATGTTAGGCATGATGTAATGAGTCCAGATAGATTAATTTAGCTAAGATAAATTTATATATCTCCCACGCCAATATAAATACTGTTTATTATTGTTAAACTGTTATTATACTGTATAGCACGTTTAATATGTTATAGTGCAACGTCCAGTCCACCACCATTGTTAGAAATGCCGGCTGTCTGCGCGTGCATGCGGCGCGCATGTGTTCAAACAAAAGCTCCACGGGAGATGTTTACATTATCAGCGGGGGGTCAGCGAAAAAGATCCACCCTGAGCAGTGGATCAGAAAAGCATCGGATTCAAAGAGGGGGGCCAGCAGTGTCGTGTAGACGATGAGCAAAACCGCAGAGAGAAAGGAGCGGTTCCACTCAAAATTAGGGATGGGGCAGATCCGATCCAGTATCGGTATTGGTATCCGATACCAGCCTTGTTTACATATCGGATTTTCAGAGCAGAGACTGCCATCTTTCCGATCCATGATACACTGCAGTTGTCTTCAAACTATGGAATGGATTTCCTGAACGGAGGCGTGTTTTATGAGCCCAGAGTAGTAAGACCCGCCTCACATTCAGGAAATCCATTTCCTAGTTTGCCCCTTGCAGCCAGGTAAAACGTGAGTAAACACAGAGAGGACTGGAGGACTGTGGCTAACGGCTAACCAACTTTTCATCTTGGCATCAGAGTCGGTCAGAGTTTATTGATTTTTGCATGTCCGCGAACATGTCTGCTGTGTGGATGTGTTTTACTCTTGAAGCACCGCAAAGCAAGACAGCAGCGACGTGTACGTGTCTGCAGAGCCGCGTGCGTGTCTGCAGAGCCGCTGTCCAGAGAGGAGGAAGCTCCGTCGCGTCATATAATACCACAAACGTGATGAAACATTTGAAAAAGACCACAGTAAAGAGCATGACGATTGTTTAGCCCGGCGGGAGAAAGACAAACGGAGCCGACAGAAATCACTTCTGGACTCGTTTCAACAGCAAGGTAAACTTCCGCTGGACAACGTGAAAGCTAAAGGGATAACCCAGAAACTGCTAAACAACTTGTCAGGAACACTGTCAGCCAACCTGTGGGGTTTGCTGGAAAAGATTGTGACTTTGCTGGAACCCTTTGAGGAGTTAACCAGAGAAATCAGCTCAGCGAGCTCCTCTGCAGCTGATGTGATCCCAGCGTCACCATTTTAAACAGCTGCTCGCTGATAACAGTGTGGACAGTGGCATCAAAACTTTGAGAAGCAGCCTCCTCCAAGCTGTCAGCAGGTGATTCCATGACATCCAAAGTGAACCCCTGTATGCTGTTGGACAGGTGAGGCATATTTTTGAATGTCTTGTAAATGTCTCCAAAGCTCTGTGGGATTATGAAAAACAAAAGGCTGAGCTGTGGCAGCCATCTTAAACTGGATGTACTTTAAAAGTCAACCAGTCGTAGAGAGCCCTTCAGTGATTATCTCTTGAAAGTTTAATCAAAATCTGTCCAGCGGGTCATGAGATATTTTGCTAACAGACGGCACCATTGATTCCAAATAAATAACGTTATAATTTTAAAGAAAGATCTTATGCATTCTACTAGTCCCTTGAATATGCTTTGGGAATGAGTCTCAGCTACTACCACACCACATTTCATCTACATTTTTTGTCAAATTGACTGAGTTGTAGTCAATTTTGTGTTGTTTTCAGTTGGCTGTGGCAGCCATCTTAAACTGGATGTACTTTAAAAGTCAACCAGTCGTAGAGAGCCTTTCAGTGATTATCTCTTGAAAGTTTAATCAAAATCTGTCCAGCGGGTCATGAGATATTTTGCTAACAGACGACACCATTGATTCCAAATAAATAACGTTGTAATTTTAAAGAAAGATCTTATGCATTCTACTAATCCCTTGAATATGCTTTGGGAATGAGTCTCAGCTACTACCACACAAATTTTATCTAAATTTTTTGTCAAATTGACTGAGTTGTAGTCAATTTTGTGTTGTATAAGTTCAGTTAGCTGTGGCAGCCATCTTCAATTGGATGTACTTTAAAAGTCAACCAGTCGTAGAGAGCCCTTCAGTGATTATTTCTTGAAAGTTTAAACAAAATCTGTTCAGTTGTTCATAAGATATTTTGCTAACAGACAGATGCAGAATACAAACATAATTGTTGACTTTTGGAAGCATGTGATGAAAAAGAGACTGGGTGAAAGTAACTACAGTACTTAAAAGTACCGGTAGTTAGTTACACGTTTTGTGTTAGCAGAATTTGCACAGCCAAGAGAAGATTAATCTTCTCTCTAAGTACAGTGTATACAAATACTGTATATTTATGCATGCCCAAAAAGGCAACTTGAGGTAAGTTTTATTAATGTTGGATAAGTTTCTTAGTTACAATTAAATCCTGCTAACACAAAACGTGTTTTTTTATTCCTTGCTTTAAAGTGGATATTAGTGGCTGAGGCTGTAATAATTTATTACAGCCTCATAAGGCACCTGAATGGTATCGGATCGGAAAAGTATCGGTATCGATCGATACCCAGTTTTAAAGTATTGGTATCGGATCGGAAGTGAAAAATGTGGATCGGTGCATCCCTATTCAAAATATGCGCCGTGTAAACGGGGCCTAAATGAGAACGGCTGTGTTGTCACTCAGACAGAACTCTGAGAACCAAATGGCCCAGAAAGAAGCTAGAGGCATCACATAAATAAAAATGGATAAAAAGGACCAGTGAGGACCATGAAGCCACAGAGCAAATGTCCTGCACCACTGATACTTCTTCATGCAGAGCCATGGAGGCGGAAATTTCTCTATTAGAATGAGCCTTGAGTCCGTCTGGAGGATGGGATCCAGAAGAAATATATGCCTGTGACACAGCCTCGTACAACCATTTTGACAGGTGCTGGCAGACAGGGGTTGTCCCTTTGATTGAGCTCTGAAAAGCGCAAATAAAAGCTCAGACTTGCATAATGTGGCTGTGTGCTCAACATAGCAGGCGAGCATGCACACCAGCCAAAGAAGATGGGAAGTTGTTTCTTCCTCAGAGTTGGGAGTTTTTTTTAGCTCAGATGTCCATCTTGGATATTTGATTTGTAACCAGAGCCTATGAAAAATGACTAATAAAAACGGCCTCTTTGTTGGCAAATTACTTTGCCATGTTAACTTGAAATGCCAGTAAAAGCAATAGCACATATCATGGTGCTGAGCCGGTCGTTTTGATATAACATTTGTGGGCGTACATATTGTGGTTCAGGCCGCATTAAAGGTGACAGAAATCAAGAATCAAGAATCAAGAAGGTTTATTAACATTGCATCAATTTTCACCAATTACAACGTAAGTATGTAGTTGCAGCATCCAGGAGAGAGAATGAGTGCAAAAGCTGCAGCAAAACAAAGCACATGACATGTTTTATCAACACACGATATGTTTTATCAACACACGACATGTTTATTCAACACATGATATGCTCTTAGCGCGGCCAGGCCCAATCTGTCCCCAGATGAAGGTCAAAAGCAGGAAAAACAGGCAGAAACACTGGGATTCACAGCATTGATATTAAAAAAAGATGAATCACATTTTGTCTTCAAGACACCGCGTGATCCAGTAAAAACCATATCAAAGAGCACATTTAGTTACAATAACAAAGGAGAGACGGCAGGCAAGGAGATTGAGTCTATGATTAATTTCAGACAAACACAGAGTTCAGCAGATGTGCAGCTGGGTGTTATCTGAAGCTTCACAGAAATCTCTGGGGAGGGGGAGGGGGGGGGCTCTTCAGCTCCTCACTCTAGGAGAATGGATTCCCACAGCCTGCTTTTCAAGGACATGTGCAGAAGCCAGATAATGTTCTTGTTTGTTATCCAATAGACCACAGTGTTCTTTTCCACTGCCGCCTCCAAGTCTGTGGTGCTGTTTCATGGCCGAAAGAAATCCAAATATGTGGTTCTGCTCTGCCCCGCTTCATGAACTTCCACCTGTCCCTTGATCGATCCGGGGTGGCTGCAAACAAGTCCCAAAACGGACAGCAGGTGCACGGTGGTCCACCACTGCACCAATCGTGCGATTGAGCTCATACAGCAGCTGGGATGAGGAGCTCACGGCCCGGTTCAGAGAATTTTGCTGATCAGGCAGTGCCGACAGCGCTCTGATAGCCGCCGAAGCCTCCCTCAGCTTCCGATAACAAACAACTCCGCTTACGCCAAAAAACAGAGCAGTTGCTACCAATAATCCAATAATCCACAAATCCTCCACGTCCTCCACACTCAAAACGGACAGACACATGGGCTGCCACTGACCCCACGAGTCCAGCACGTATCCAGCCGCGTGTGTGTCGGAGGGACAGACAGCTTCTCCTGGCACGGTCCGCTTCGTGGAAAAAATCTTATCCATTGAAGAAACAGCCCAATTGATTAATTCCATATTGGTTCGAGTGAGCGCTGAAGGGTCACAGACGAGACGAAAAGCAAGCAGGGAGTAGGAAAAACTTAGGGAGGGAAGAGCAGAAAGATATGCGACCTGCCTTGCCGAGTGCCGGAAGTAGATAGAAAGGTAAGATATAAAATTAAGAAACCCTCGTCAGGTGGATAACAATAGGTGCTGACTTATTAGGCAGTCCCAATAAATAATTAATTTTAAAAAATTCAAGATGTCTGATTAAAGCTACATTTAAACGGCTTGAACTGAGCTATTTTACACATATACTGAAGCTGAAATCTGATGTGGTTATAGATTAGAACTTTCCCCGTCACATACTGAATTCTAATAAAAGATCCAAGATGGCCACCATAGCTTAAAAAGACTTTAACTACCAGTAATTGATATTTGCCATTTGAAGCTGAAATTTGATATGGTGGAAGCTGAGAGTGAACCTGAACACAGTACCGTCAAATCAAATATTTAAAATGGCTGCCACGTGGCAGTCCCAATCAAAGTTTCTTCAGGAACTTTCATCTAGCATTTAGTCTATTTTTATTATATTTGTGGAATTTTTAATGCCTGATCTTTTAATTTATTTTATGTCTAGATTTTCCCATTTGTTCTTGGTGAAGCACTTTGGTTGTTGTTTTTAGTGCTACACAAATAAAATTCAAACTGATCAATTACATTTTTTTTATAGTTTTCTTTTTTTAGTTCTGGTGTTTTGGGGTTGCTTAAAACGAACAATAAATGCAACATATTGTAAAAGGGTTGTAAGCTCTGTCATTGGCCACGGCACACCTTGGGGTGTCTATGAGTGCACATCTATTTCCCCAGCTGCCCGGGCACTTTCTATGGCTGCTCACTGCACCACCTGGTGGTGGTTGGGTTAAATGCAGAGACAAATTTCGTCTTGTATGGGAAACATACACAGATGACAAAAATGTGACATTTATTATTTTTATTTTTATTATTCAGGGAACAACACAAAAGGTTAAATCATGCATCTAGTCCAGTTTATTTAAGTGAGAAATGTTTCGTCCCCCATCCAGAGGACTTCGTCAGTCTGCAGTCTGTCAACCAGATCTGTAGCCTTCACTGCTGTGTATAAAGCCAATCTCCTGTTGGAATATCAGAAGTAGGGTTTTAACATTTGAAAATCACATTAAGTATCTGTTTAAAACCTGCTTCTTCCATCTTTGAAACATCTCCAGACTTCGCCCATCTCTGACTTTTTCCGATGCTGAGAAACTCGTCCATGCCTTTGTCTCCTCCAGGCTCGACTACTGCAACTCCCTGTTTATTGGAATCCCTGGCAAAAATCTTCAGAAACTTCAATATATTCAAAACAGTGCAGCAAGGATTTTATTGAGAGCTCGTAAATTTGAACATATTACACCCATTCTCCATAACCTCCATTGGCTTCCTGTCACCTACAGAATTCAATACAAAACTGCTCTCATTACACACCAATGCTTACACGGAACTTCACCTGACTATCTAAAGGACATTCTTGCACCATATTCATCCACCCGGTCTCTACGATCACAGAACAGTAATCTACTTCACATTCCACGAACCAAATTAAGGACCATGGGAGACAGGGCATTCTGTGTGGCTGCCCCCCGCCTATGGAACTCCCTCCCTGACTGCCTGAGAGCTCCACAGTCACTGGTTGACTTTAAAAGCGGTTTAAAGACTTTTCTTTTTAAGCAAGCCTATTCTGCCTCCGCATGATTTTATCTTTGATCTTGGTTGATAGTATTATTGATTTTACTTGATTTTATCACTTGTTTTATTTTTTTATTTTATTTTTTTAAAGCAGGCCTATTCTACCTCCACATGATTCTGTCTTTAATCTTAGTTGATACCATTATTGATTTTATTTGATTTTATCACTTGTTTTATTGTTGTAGCACTTTGAGATTTTTATTAATGAAAAGTGCAGTATAAATTGAATTTATTATTATTATTATTATTATTATTATTAAAACACACCCATCCAAAACAATCAATCATCACATACAGTACAACAATTAACAGTTTTAGGCCAGATGACCAACTTGCTACTCACAGAAACAGCCTGAGGACAACCAAGGCCAAAGTGGTTCAGAAAAAGGGTTGTAGGCTCAATCATCTAGGTAGATAGCAATAAAAAAGGTAAAAATCATGTAATCTGGACCAGTTTCTTTAAATGAAAAACGTGTCGTCCTCCATCCAGAGGACTTCGTCAGTCTGCGGCCTACCAATCATATCCAAACCAAAATGATATAAAAATCATGACACCTTATTTTCAGATTGTGAATGAGTGCTTCCACATTACCCCTTAATTTCCAACACACCATTTTAGTTTTTGAGTTAATGTCAGGTTTAAACCCCAAACATTATTAAAACACCACACTGTAAAACAGAGAACAAGACACAAGTGATTTGAATATCTTACTTGCAAGGAGAGCCAACCTGCTCTGCCGCAGACTTGTTTTTTCCTTGCATTTATTGAGTTAGGAGTGCCCTAGTTACACAATGTCTTCAACCGCTGAGGGGGGGGGAAACCGGTTGAGACTGATTCACACATAGGTACACGTCTACATCACGTCAGCATGTTGGAGACTGATTCACACATAGGTACACGTCAGCCTGTAGAACAACATTCTTCCAAGAGTGGAAAACAACTGCGCTGTTCCAACAGCCAGCTTTGCCCAGGGTGTGTTACCGGTCGAACAGGTTTCCTGCACACAAACTCATCACAAAGCATTAGTAAAAAGAACACATACTTTTGTTCACTTTAAGATAATAGGAATAAGTTTAAACACAAAGAATATTAAAGAATATAAATGTGATAATATGTATTTACAATTATTCCAACATTTCCCTCCTGATTATCACATTTACAGGTTCTCCAGTCGCTCAATAGCATCTTCAATAGATTTTCTGCTATGAGGTCATCTACAAGAAATGTTTATATTCAGAGGTTAGCCCTTAGTTGCCTGGATCATCATCTGAGTCCAGGGCAGAATTAGGTTCAGGAAAGGGGATCTCATAGTCAGCTAAATTATCAGTATTTTCATTAACAGGAAGCAGCGTGTACAGCTGCTTTTCCAGGGGAGCAATAGCTGTGTTAATAAGGTGATTAAACATCGTTTTAAAACATGGAATGCAACATCATCCACACAAAATCAGGATTGCTGCAAGCACTGTTATGGAGACAAGAATGGAGGAAATGAGGCCACTCCATCTGCCAAATACTCCCCAAAGGGATCCCAAATGGAGGTGTCAATCCCAGAATGGTCTTTCATTTTGACACTAAGTGCACGCAGTCCATCCAACGCTTTGGTCAAGCTGCCATCTGTTGCCGTGTTGTTGGGCACAAGAGTGCAACATTGTTGACCAAAGATGGCACAAACTCCGCCTCTCTCTCTGCCAAAATCATGTCCACCGCAATGCGGTTCTGGAAAGCCATTAAAGAGGTAGCTGACAGCTGCTCATGAACCGCCTCAAATCCAGCCACAGTGTAGTTGCTCAATCTCTGAACGTTGTAGTGGATGTAGTTGATTCTGTCTACGTTTTTATTTACAGTGATGAAAAGAAGGATACTTTCAAATCCTGCTGCCACTTGATTTGCTAATTTATATTCATCAGGAACCCCTCTGGGTATTCCGATAGCATCTATGTATGTAGGATCATGACCTGGTGGTGACACTGACCCTTTAAGAAAATAAGTGCTCTCCCTTTTAACAAAATTTACTTGTATATTTACAGGCAATGTATTTTTATTAGCCCTATACATAAAAAGCAAAATGCTATAATCAACCAAGTCATAGAACTTCAATATCTTTAGTTTCTGAAACAATATGTTTGATGGATATCTATAATTTTTTTTTTGTAATAACTCTTACTGCTCGTGTTTGTAAAATAAAAATAGGATTTGTAATCGTTTTACATGCCTTACCCCATACTTCAATGCAGTAAATTAAATGTGGAACAATTATTGTATTATATAACAAGACCAATGCTTTATCATTTAACAGTTCCCTTACTTTATACAGTATTGCTATTGATTTTAATAATTTTTTTTTCTTAATTTGTTTATGTGAGGTTTCCATGTCAATTTTTCATCAATGATGACACCCAGGAACTTCACCTCACTAACTCTATGAATCTCAATTCCATCTACTGTAAATGGTGCATCAACATTCCTTTTACTATTACTGAATATCATGTAAAATGTTTTTTCCAAATTTAACGATAATTTATTTAGGTGAAACCAATTTTATATTTTTACAAATTCTGTCTGTAACTTTTCCAACAATCGTTCAATGTCATTACCTAAACAAAAATGTTGTGTCATCGGCAAATAAAACACACTCAAGGAGTTCCGACACATCCACCAAGTCACCCACACACAGACTAAACAACTTGGGTCCAAGCACAGAACCCCGTGGCACTCCACATGCAACGCTACAAAGCCCAGATCCGACACCAATCACCTGAACAAACTATTTTCCCTCCTTCAAGCAACCATTAACCCACTGCAATGCTGGCCCTCCAACACCATACCTATACAGCTCCTCAAGAAGAATCCTGTGGTCAACAGCATCAAATGCACGCTTCTTTTTTGTACTATTTTATTTGTTTCTTGAGTCCACTCTCTTTCCCACGGTTTAGTTAGGGTTATCCAGGTTACCAATAAGATTAGAAATGCTACGGCTGTTAAACCTTTATTTTGGTCTGTGGTCCTCATAATGCTGAACTAGGTTTTCTTCCTAGTAGCTCACAGAGTTGTGGACAATCTTCACCGATTTGAGATGACTGTATACTATAAATACAGCCCCCTTTGTACAACGGGCTCCCTCTGTGAGCTGAATGAAGAATTCCTAAATTCAGTTCTAATTTCCTATTTTATTTAAACTGTATACCAAATTATGAGGATCACAAAACACAAAAGTACAGTTTAGGCAAAGTTTAGGCAAAATAAGCCAATAAAAAAGTCTATTTTAGTCACTTTTGCTCTCAGCAATCAGTTTATTCATCCTTGTTTTGAATCATAAGTTTGCAATGGTTTAAGTGGACCCACGTGCTTCGTTCAGCACTTTGGTTTAGTTCTATGAAATCCATACGTAGTTGTTGGAATGGATATACTGGTTTAGGAAACTGACTTCTTTTGGGTCTCAGGTTCCTCTGAGAATTGTTTTTCATACAGATTAAACATGCTTTACAAAAAAATTTTTTTGAATAAGAGTTGAATCCATAAGTTGTGTATAGTTTTCCCACTAATCCTATACTTATACCATCCCTCCTGTTGAGACATGAGTTTTCCATGGCTCAATATTGCTGAAAAATACTATTTATACAGTTAATAATTGAGTGGTTCACTGTATCATTTACCTTAGGTATTGTATCTGCAAGGACTGATCCACATTCACAAAGTATTGATTACATCCGTCCGCAACCTCAATGTCATCATGAATTTCATCATTATCCCCCACAAAACGCCGTGAAACACCCATCCCCGACCTATGGCTCCTCAAAACACCATCCATCACTCGCCACGCAGCCCCCACATTTTCGATATTTCGATAGGATTTTACAACTTTTCACTGACGTTTTTCTCTTTCTGTTCGGGTTGAAGCGGCTGTTTCAACAACGCGCCCGGACAGAAAAGGCTGTGACACAAAACGTGCGTGGTGACGTCGCTGTTACGCAGCGCTCACTCCAGCAGCAGACGTTAGCGGTTGCAGGCTAAAAGTTAAGCTAGTCTCCAAAGTGCGTTAAGTTTTCGCTTCAAAACGAGTCAAATGAGTGCTCATGACCGTCACAATGTGACTGAACAAAGTTTCACAAGCGAAGAGAAAGCAGACGACATCACTGATGAGAGGAAAGACTAATTCGTCGGTGTGGACGTAGTTCGGTTTTGTTAAACTGCAGGCTTCTTCTGCAGCGAGTCCTACTCGGTTTCTTTATTTTTCAAAACGTGACAAAGTCGTTCTAACTAGCTGTGGGAACATCTATTCTAACTTGTTTAATCTGAAGAGTTTCCACTCGATAGAATATGATGAGAGTCAGAAGATGAAGAATAAAGTTTGAGCCAACGTTTCCCTGAAACTACGACGTAAACAAACAGCCCCAGCGCGACATGTTTTTTTTTATTGAAAACAAAACAGATTCATCAGAATAAAAAGAAAGAAAAACACTGAATGAAAGGGTGCAGAAAGACGAAAATAGTGTTATAATATCTGCCCCTTGTTCAAAAAACACAAAATAACTACAAACAACAACCTTCACTTCACCTGCACCACACCTTCCCAACAACTTTGATTTAATCATCTTTTAAAACATATAAATAGTTTTATAAATGTTTATGATGATATCAAGTCAACACAATCCTGTTTCCTGATTTACAACTCAGCTCCTTCACACTAGTTCTAAATGAAGATTTTACAAACATTTACATTCCCTTCAGGGACTTTTTAAACAAAATGTAATTGAATATTTGGGGGTAATATTCTCTTTCTTGTCCTATACATGACCTGTAAAATACTACGCTCAACCAAATCATAACACCTCAACAACTTCAATTGATGAAACAATATACCTGTTGGGTGACCACAGCACTTCCCAATAACAACTTCTACAGCTCCTTTTAGCAAAACAAAGATAGGATTTGTAAAAGCTTCGCACGCCTTTCCCCAAACCCCAACACAACAGACCAAATATGGAACAACCATTACATCACACAACATATTCAAAACTCTGTCACTCAAAAACTATTCCACTTTATACAATAATACAATCGATTTTGCCATTTTTCTCCCATCTGTGGTTGTGGTCGGATCCAGTCTTGAAGAGCACGCTCTTTCTCCCAATCTTTATTATATTTTTCCATATTTACCCCACTTAGAGCTCATATTAGCGTTGTCTTGTCTAGACAAAGAATAAAGAACAATGTTGCATTCGCGTGTAGTCGGATGTTCCGTGAAGAAACACGGTTTTTAATTTTAAACTCACTTTGAAAGTAATTTTCATTAATTTATCATTTTGTTTGCTAAAAACTAACATAGTTGAATGATACAAGATATATATGTTGTGTCACTATATGCTGCTCATGCTGACTCATCATTAATTGCTCGCGCTTACCGGTATATATATAGTTTTAACGGCTCTGACTGTCGCTTGCGCCAAGTGCACCTGAACGTGACATCCGCCTTGACGTAACATAAGTGGAAGGGGAGCGTGAAAAACTACCTACCACTCGCATTACTGCTCGACTGAAAAACAAGCACAAATAAGTGACTCAATGTCCGTGAGAAGCCCCAAAAACCGCCACAAGCGGCTGATCAAATTTGAAAGCGACTCCAGGGAAAAACAGGCCCAATGCCGCTTGAAATAAGCGGACTTGGCAACTATGCCCTAGCCGTGTGTGTGTGTGTGTGTGTGCACGCGCGTGTGTGTCAACTCATAGCAACCAACACATACCGGCATTCCAAGAATATTATTCAATTACTGAAACTCACCATTCCACACAACTAAATTCCAAAATTCTTTTCAGTCAACACACTCCTCAGCCAAGCCCCTCTGAAATGTCAATCTCATGTCACCTCTACAAATCAATCCTGCCTAGAGACATAAAACCAGTTTGTGATTTGTTTCTCAACTGAGAACTCAAAAACTCAAAATACCAGTTTTTAACTCAAGACAGTGGCAACAAGCATTTAGGTAAACTCTATTTCTCCAAGCTGAGGTTGTACAAAGAGCTATCTGGATACCATTTGTTGGCTAGCTGGGTGTGTCTGTAGAGTTTGTCTGGTCAGTTAATTGTTTAACAAGATAGACTTTCAGGTGCGGTTGTGGCTGCATGTGACTGACCGGTCTGTTGTTTTATTTTACAAAAGGCCTCCTCAGAAACTTGTTTCCAAGCGGTTAGCTAACACACTTTCATCTAAAAACACATAAAAGTGCAGTATTGTATTGTATGTTTACAAATTTACTGCTCGTTCGCCAGCTCATAAGTAAGAGCACTCGTAAGTCGGGGACTACCTGTACGAATCTCCAAGATTAGTAACAAACTTGAGTACAACAAATATGCTTTGCTCTTTAAAAATGTTTACAAAGAAAAGATTGCAGGAAAACATTTTATAAAAATGCATCAAATATGAAATGTTTCTTAAAAAGTTGTGTGTGTACCGGTAGTCAAATTAAGAGTTTAGAGCTTAGCCATCTGTGAAAAATAAAACTGAAGCATACGCTTTGCTACATTTGGATCAGGGGACGCCAAAATTAAAAGAATGTCAAGATTTTGTTTTCGAACAGAATCTTGAGAAAGCGCTCTAGCTTCATTTAAAGAACGGTTCAAAATTGATAAAAGCACAAGCTTAATTACACGTTCAAGTCAAATAAATAAATTCACAAATAAAACTGCCAAGCCAGAACAGCCGACACCTGCTGATGATACCTTTGTCTCACTGTTAGTGGAGTAAAGCTACATTATTACAAATATACATTTACTCTCTCAGAAAAGCTTGATATTAACTTGACATCTATATTCTACACAATAGGTGTCTGCTACATAAAAGACTCTTTGACCAAGCCAAAGGAAATATATCCATATTTATCTGTCCATGTATATATTTACATATATATAGTTACTCTCTCAGTTTAGTTCTTTGTTCTTCATGTCTATAATTACCATCATTCATACTGATTTCACCATTAACCGCTTTCCTTAACAGGTAATTATAATCAGTGGTGTCAAAAGTATTCACATTCATTACAGTACTCAAGTAGAAGTATAGATACTGGGATTTAAAAATACTTCTGTAGAAGTAGAAGTATCAACTCTAGCTTTTTACTCGAGTAAAATAAAAAGTACTGGTTTCAAAACTACTTAAAAGTATAAAAGTAAAAGTAGCGTAAGAAAAAGCAACAACAAAGACAAATGCTTACGCCGCACCACACATACTATTGTATAAAACCTCACCTCCCCCATTTTTTTAGACTATTATATTGTTAATGTTGAAAAACTAGGGGTGCACTAAGCTACCTGTCTTAACTGCATATATGCCCATTGAAAATAGACACATTTAAATGCAAATTTAAATATATTAAAATAACCATATAGGGGTATTATTGAGCATAACCATATGTTTCATGGAGTCACAATGTGACTAATTACTCTTCCTGGCCGCCATAGAGGCGCTGTTGACTCTTAAGGCCGCGTTGACTACCGCTAATTTCGTCAGCTTGAAAACGAAGACGGTGAAAAATCAACTTTTGGGATGAGTTTTTGTATACTATAAATACAGCCCCCTTTGTACAACTTTTGGGATTTTGTAAAATAAAACAACAGACCGGTCAGTCACATGCAGCCACAACCGCACCTGAAAGTCTATCTTGTTAAACAATTAACTGACCAGACAAACTCTACAGACACACCCAGCTAGCCAACAACTCATCACTCACTCTAACATTTATCTCAAATGTTTCATCCAGGCCAACAGTTAGTACACTGGTTCTTAACCTGGGTTCGATCGAACCCCAGGGGTTCGATGAGCGGGTCTCAGGGGTTCGGTGGAGTCTCTGCCCCGGATGTAAAGACACACTTGTGTAAACACCGTTGTGACCGGTGTTGCCAAATAGAGTCCCACCCGCCCAAAGCACTCTCTATCCGCAAAAGTCAGAAGGAAAATCGCGGTGAACCGCCCAATCTGGCAACACACGATTCAGTGCAGTGATGCGGAAATATAACGCGCGCATGAAGTCAATGGCTGTACGTCGTGTGTTTACAAACTACGGTAAATATGTCGGGCAAAAAAAGAAAGTGGTTGGACATGGATTCACTTGTGTCACGGAACGGGATGGGAGTCAGCGTCCTATCTGCATGATATGCAACACGAAGTTGAGCAACTAGTCTGGCGCCGGCAAAACTGAAGGAACACTTCATGAAGATGCACAGACGGAGAATACAAGAACACAACGCCTGCTGAATTCAAGGTGAACGAGCCAGATATGATGTTGTTTCTATGCTAATTTTAGCTTTTTAAGCTAATTCCACATTTAATGCTCTTATTAAAAAAAATGTCATCCTAATTCAGCAAAAATGTGCTCTCTCAACTTCATTATGGTGATGCTTCTTTCTGCTATTTTAGCTACTTTTCAGCTGAATCTTTTTTCTAATTTTAGATTTTCTTCAGATAATTTCCACATTTTTGTGCTCATTTCTGCTTCTTTCAGGCAAATTGTCAGGTTTAAACCCCAAACATTATTAAAACACCACACTGTAAAACAGAGAACAAGACACAAGTGAGTATCTTTCTTGCAAGGAGAGCCAGCCTGCTCTGCCTCTTTGTGTTTTCCCTTGCCTTTTATTGAGTTTAGGAATGCCCTAGTTACAGTGTCTCAACCGCTGAGGGAGGGGGGAAAACCGGTTGAGACTGATTCACACATAAGTACACGTCTACATCACGTCAGCATGTTGGAGACTTATTCACACATAGGTACACGTCAGCCTGTAGAACCACATTCTTCCAAGAGTGGAAAACAACTGAGCTATTCCAACAGCCAGCTTTGCCCAGGGTGTGTTACCGGTCGAACAGGTTTCCTGCACACAAACTCATCACAAAGCATTAGTAAAAAGAACACATACTTTTGTTCACTTTAAGATAATAGGAATAAGTTTAAACACAAAGAATATTAAAGAATATAAATGTGATAATATGTATTTACAATTATTCCAACATTTCCCTCCTGATTATCACATTTACAGGTTCTCCAGTCGCTCAATAACGTCTTCAATAGATTTTCTGCTATGAGGTCATCTACAATAAATGTTTACACTCAGAGGTTAACCCTTAGTTGCCTGGACATTATCATCATCTGAGTCCAGGGCAGAATTAGGTTCAGGAAAGTGGATCTCATAATCAGTTAAATCATCAGTATTTTCATTAACAGGAAGCAGCGTGTACAGCTGCTTTTCCAGGGGAGCAATAGCTGTGTTAATAAGGCGATAAAACATCGCTTTAAAAATGGAATTCAACAACATCCACACAAAATCAGGATTGCTGCAAGCACTGCTATGGAGACAAAGATGGAGGATATGAGGCCACTCCATCTGCCAAAATACTCCCCAAAGGGATCCCACATGGAGGTGTCAACCCCAGAATGGTCTTTCATTTTGACACTAAGTGCACGCAGTCCATCCAACACTTTGGTCAAGCTGCCATCTGTTGCCGTGTTGTTGGGCACAAGAGTGCAACATTGTTGACCAAAGATGGCACAAACTCCGCCTCTCTCTCTGCCAAAATCATGTCCACCGCAATGCGGTTCTGGAAAGCCATTTAAGAGGTAGCTGACAACTGCTCATGTGCCGCCTCAAATCCAGCCACAGTGTAGTTGCTCAATCTCTGAATGTTGTAGTGGATGTAGTTGATTTTGTCTACGTTTTTATTTACAGTCTGCCACTTGATTCGCTAATTTATATTATTTCCTATCTGCGCTCCTTTTCCTGTTCTGTTGATGCAGGTAAAATTAGCTGCTGCGACGACTTTAGAGAACAGCGGTTTCTGTTTGTCTGGAGGAGAAAGAGGGTACACTGAGTCCCAATAGATGCAGTTTGTATCAGGTACTGCTTGGTTCATCACGTTTATCAATAAGATTAAAAATGCTACGGCTGTTAAACCTTTATTTTGGTCTGTGGTCCTCATAATGCTGAAACTAGGTTTTCTTCCTAGTAGCTCACAGAGTTGTGGACAATCTTCACCGATTTGAGATGACTGTATACTATAAATACAGCCCCCTTTGTACAACGGGCTCCCTCTGTGAGCTGAATGAAGAATTCCTAATTTCAGTTCTAATTTCCTATTTTATTTAAACTGTATACCAAATTATGAGGATCACAAAACACAAAAGTACAGTTTAGGCAAAAGAAGCTAATGAAAAAGTCTATTTTAGTCATTTTTGCTCTCAGCAATCAGTTTATTCATCCTTGTTTTGAATCATAAGTTTGCAATGGCTTAAGTGGACCCACACAAAAATTTTTTGAATAAGAGTTGAATCCATAAGTTGTGTATAGTTTTTCCACTAATCCTATACCATCCCTCCTGTTGAGACATGAGTCTTCCATGGCTCAATATTGCTGCGCATTTATAGAGATTTTTTGGTAGGATTGGTTTGTTTTCAGGACAAGTGAAAAGACCATCTGTTTGTTTGGCTCCTTTTGAGAGCCACATTTTTTGTTCATTTAGAGGTGCTTGTTGCTGCATTTCTTCCTGTTTACTGCTTGCAAATCTTGCACCACCCTCCAGCCGGAAGAGGGTGGGGCCTTTTTTACTGGAAAAATAGGCGTGTTACAAGGTGAGTCATAGCATTCCACAAGCACTCCTGCTTTTAGTAAATCTTTTATCACTGGACTCTGTGTCATCAAACGGGTTTATTCACTAAACTCTCGGTCATGTGTTCATTCAGTTTGCACTACTTCTCATATTTGCACTAATGTTTGTATTACATTACTGCCTATAGTCATACTACTGTTTACATTCACTGTTTACATTTATTAATACTGTTTACATTTATTACTACTGCTTTACATTTATTACTACTGTTTACATTTACACTACTTTTATCTATACTACTGCAGATACATATACAGCATTCTCTGACTAGCCTTATCTAAGGATGCCTTATGTGCCTTACTTCATATGCCACTTTGCCTCTATACCAACATCAACTACCTCATACATATACTGTGTACATTAACTTATATGCTGCTGTGCCACTCTTTGCAAATGTCAATGCTAGAAACTTCAGTTTATTTTATAGATTTACGTTTTTATACTTTTCATACTACTATGCAAAAACTCAGGACAGTATTACACTTTTATTATTTCATTTTATGCTTATGTGTTCCATAAATTCCATGATAGCCATTGACATAGTTTTGTTTTCTAAATCCATATTGACTCTCACTCAAGATATTTTGTTTTTCAATGAATTCATCTAATCTTAGCACAAATAATTTTTCTAAAATCTTCGAAAACTGTGGCAATAGGGATATTGTTCTATAGTTGTTGAATATACCTTTATCACCATCTTTAAAGAGAGATACTATTTTAGCAGTTTTCATATTTTCTGGAAATGTTCCTGTTGAAAATGATAAGTTACATATATATGTAAATGGCTTAACGATATGACTCATGATATTCTTCACAAGCTTCATGTCCATATCAACCCAGCCTTTGGATCTCTTGTCTGAAAAAGTTTTAACCACATTCATTAATTCTTCTTTGTCGATTTTCTTAAGAAAAATACTATTTATACAGTTAATAATTGAGTGGTTCACTGTATCATTTACCTTAGGTATTGTATCTGCAAGGACTGATCCAACATTCACAAAGTATTGATTACATCCGTTTGCAATTTCAATGTCGTCATGAATTTCATCATTATCCTTTACAAAATGTTGTGAAATACCCATCTTTGACCTATGGTTCTTCAAAACATCATTCATCACTCGCCATGTAGCTTTCATATTTTCGATATTTCGATAGGATTTTACAACTTTTCACTGACGTTTTTCTCTTTCTGTTCGGGTTGAAGCGGCTGCTTCAACAACGCGCCCGGACAGAAAAGGCTGTGACACAAAACGTGCGTGGTGACGTCGCTGTTACGCAGCGCTCACTCCAGCAGCAGACGTTAGCGGTTGCAGGCTAAAAGTTAAGCTAGTCTCCAAAGTGCGTTAAGTTTTCGCTTCAAAACGAGTCAAATGAGTGCTCATGACCGTCAGAATGTGACTGAACAAAGTTTCACAAGCGAAGAGAAAGCAGACGACATCACTGATGAGAGGAAAGACTAATTCGTCGGTGTGGACGTAGTTCGGTTTTGTTAAACTGCAGGCTTCTTCTGCAGCGAGTCCTACTCGGTTTCTTTATCTAGCTGTGGGAACATCTATTCTAACTAGTTGGGGGTAATATTCTCTTTCTTGTCCTATACATGACCTGTAAAATACTGCGCTCAATCAAATCATAACATTTTAATAATTTCAATTGATGAAATAATATATTTGTTGGGTGACCATAGCACTTCCCAATAACAACTCCTACAGCTCCTTTTAGCAAAATAAAAATAGGATTTGTAAAAGCTTCGCACGCCTTTCCCTAAACCCCAACACAACAGACCAAATACGGAACAACCATTACATCACACAACATATTCAAAACTCTGTCACTCAAAAACTATTCCACTTTATACAATAATACAATCGATTTTGCCATTTTTCTCCCATCTGTGGTTGTGGTCGGATCCAGTCTTGAAGAGCACGCTCTTTCTCCCAATCTTTATTATATTTTTCCATATTTACCCCACTTAGAGCTCATATTAGCGTTGTCTTGTCTAGACAAAGAATAAAGAACAATGTTGCATTCGCGTGTAGTCGGATGTTCCGTGAAGAAACACGGTTTTTAATTTTAAACTCACTTTGAAAGTAATTTTCATTAATTTATCATTTTGTTTGCTAAAAACTAACATAGTTGAATGATACAAGATATATATGTTGTGTCACTATATGCTGCTCATGCTGACTCATCATTAATTGCTCGCGCTTATATAGTTTTAACGGCTCTGACTGTCGCTTGCGCCAAGTGCACCTGAACGTGACATCCACCTTGACGTAACATAAGTGGAAGGGGAGCGTGAAAAACTACCTACCACTCGCATTACACTGCACTAAAACCATAGATATACGGGAGTATCAGATGTGGTATATCTCCGCATCCTTCACATATACGGACAATTTCCGGGAATTTCCGTATCGCATCCTCGGAAAATCCAGTTTCGGATATTCCCGGATACGAACAGATCCGGACTTTATAAATCCTTAAAAAATCCCAAAATGCGAATACTTCATCTGCTGCGGATCCGGAAATATGTGGCTCTGTTATCCCTCGGGATTACTGCTTACATCTCTTCGGATACTTGCCGCATATATGACGTATGATTGTTTATATTTACGTATACGTGACAGATGTCAGTCGGATATTTATGGATTTTTATCTGTGAAGTATCTGTGAAGTATGCGATTTCTCAGAGATCCAGCAGATCTTTGACGTATCACGTTGAAGATGTCAGTCGTATATTTATGGATTTTTATCTGTGAAGTATCTGTGAAGTATGCGATTTCTCAGAGATCCAGCAGATCTTTGACGTATCACGTTGAAGATGTCAGTCGTATATTTATGGATTTTTATCTGTGAAGTATCTGTGAAGTATGCGATTTCTCAGAGATCCAGCAGATCTTTGACGTATCACGTTGAAGATGTCAGTCGTATATTTATGGATTTTTATCTGTGAAGTATCTGTGAAGTATGCGATTTCTCAGAGATCCAGCAGATCTTTGACGTATCACGTTTAAGATGTCAGTCGTATATTTATGGATTTTTATCTGTGAAGTATGCGATTTCTCAGAGATCCAGCAGATCTTTGACGTATCACGATGAAGATGTCAGTCGGATATTTGACGTATCACGATGAAGATGTCAGTCGGATATTTATGGATTTTTATCTGTGAAGTATGCGATTTCTCAGAGATCCAGCAGATCTTTGACGTATCACGTTGAAGATGTCAGTCGTATATTTACGGATTTTTATCTGTGAAGTACCTGGAAATATGCGATCCCTCAAGAGTTCCAGCAGATCTTTGGCGTATCACGTCGTTGCAGATGTCAGTCGGATATTTAAGGATTT
>JBBPBX010037810.1:9070-30724 GCA_038048925.1 Garcialebias charrua | reverse complement strand
CTTGGACTGCCCCCTCTCTGTTACATCTGAGGCTACTCTGTGTCGCGCTCCTACTACGTGGCCCCCGGGTGGATGTCCCTTTGCCTGAGGGCGTGCTTGGGGCCCTCGCTGTCGGGGGATGGGTCCTTGGGCGTGTGTCGGCTCGGCCTGGTGGCTGCCTGGTGGGGCTCGGGTCCTTTGGTCCTATCGGGTCTGGGCCTGAGGGGTGGGCGTCCCCGGTGCCCGGGCCTCTGTGTCCGGCACTGGGGCTACGTCAGTGCAGCATGCTCTTGCAACGGGCTCTGGCGGGGGCCTGTGAGTCTGTCGCTGTTGGCCCCGGGGGGTCATTGTGTGTAGTCGCTGGTGGAGCTCTTCCCGTTCTCCCTTTTGGTCGGATCTGGGAAGTGGGTGAGTGGCTCGTCCTGTACGGGCGGCCCTGGGGACTCCGGGCTCGGGGTCCTTCTTGGGGTCTTGGGCTATGACCGCCCCTTCGTCTGCCTCGGGCCCTGGGGGGACGGATCTCTGATGCTTCGCGGTCACTACTGAATGTTCTATTTGAGGAACCTTATTCACTTATGCATGCTCACAACCACACACATATGGATGCAGGGATTTATATGTAGATATAATAAGCAGATATGTAGATGGGTATATGACTGAATATGAATGTTTATGTATGTATACTGTATATATTTGTAGGTATGGGTATGTTTATTTATGGAAATCTACTGCAAGGTCATGAATTATTACCGTAGTCTTTATGCATGTGTGTTTCGTTGCTATGTTCTGTCATGTACTTTGTAGGATTAAAGACGGAGTTTGGATGTGTTTGCCTTGTGCTCTATTTTGTGGATAATTGTTGTGTTTTGTTGTCTTACTTTCTATCTTTCCTTTCTCTCTATTAAAAAAAATTGATATCGGTGTGAGAGGATGGCTGTAAGGTGAGAAGGGAGGCCATCTACAAAAGGAAAGAAAAAAAAGAGGGTTGGTCCTAAGACTGAGCCTTGTGGTACATCATTTTAACTGTTAAATAGCTGGAAGAAGTACCGTTAAGTTGAACACATTGCCTCCGATCGGAAAGATAATTAGAAAGCCAACCAATGGTGTGATCTGAGAAACCGATTTCTGAGAACTTTTGACACAAGATGTTATGATCCACAGTGTCAAAAGCTTTAGACAGGTCTAGGAAAAGCGCAGCACAATAATCCTTAGCATCCAATGCTTCAACAACGTCATTAAGAACCTTCAGAGAAGCAGCCGTTGTGCTATGTTTTTTCCTGAAACAAGATTGATGGAGAGGTAAGATGTTAAACGAGTCCAGATAATTTTTCATCTGAGAGTTTATCAGTTTTTCTAGAACCTTGGCTAAAATGCAGAGTTTAGAGATCGATCAATAGTTGTTCAGTGAGGTGGGGTCACCTCCCTTAAGCAAAGGAAGAACAAAGGCTTTTTTCCAAGCATCCGGAATGGAGTTTTGGCTTATTGACAGATTAAAGATGCGGGTCACAGGGACTGAAATTATATGAGCAGCCAGCCTTAAGAAATAAGGTGGAAGTTCATCTGGGCCTGCAGATTTTTTAGGATCAAGGTCTTTTAACAATTTATTTACCTCACTGACTGAAGTTGTTCAGTGAGGTGGGGTCACCTCCCTTAAGCAAAGGAAGAACAAAGGCTGTTTTCCAAGCATCCGGAATGGAGTTTTGGCTTATTGACAGATTAAAGATGCGGGTCACAGGGACTGAAATTATATGAGCAGCCAGCCTTAAGAAATAAGGTGGAAGTTCATCTGGGCCTGCAGATTTTTTAGGATCAAGGTCTTTTAACAATTTATTTACCTCACTGACTGAGAACGGAGAAAAGGTGAAGGTGTGATTAACTGAGGATTGACTTGTAGGAGGGATTTGATTTGTAGAAGTTTGATTATTAGATGAAGTGGCTGATTTTCCATTTGTAACTGTGTCAAATAATGAACTAGAAAACAACAAAATGTTTGTTGAAACAGTTCAGGATCTCGTGCTTATTTGACACAGGAACAGAGTTAACGAGAAGTTGTGATGCGAGGTCAGATGTTTGGGGGATGCCTGAGAGAGATTTGATGGTTTTCCAGAATTTTTTTATGATCGTTTAGATTTTTTGGAGGTCTGAGATAAGAAATAATTACGTTTTGCGGCTTTGATGGCAATTGTGCATTTATTCCTCAACTGCCGAAAATTCATCCAATCAGTTGAATCAACCAATCAGCAGTTCGTAGGGGTCTTGGCGGCCCTGGTGGATGTGGGCTGTTGGTTCTGCTGTTGGCTGCCCTCGTGGCCGTGTCCCTCTCTGGTCTAGAGCTCAATGGCCTCGCGGTCGGAGAGGTGTTTTTGCCTCGCTCCGTGGGTGGACCTTGGGGAACTGGGGGTGGTATGTAGGGTCAGCGGGGGAGCTGACTCGCTGCGGGAGCATTGTTCCTGCAGTTATTTTCTCCCCATCCCTCACAGCGCACCTCCGCCCTCTTCATCTCAAATCAATACATGTAGGGATTTTGAACCTGGGGTTTGCTGCAACGTTTCTACATCTCTGTTGTTCAGAACCACCTGGGACTCAATTTTATTATACACCTTAGACATTCACTCATAAACATAATCATAAAATTCACATATAGGAATTTGGGGTGAGCACTCTGGTTATGGGTGGCGAGATGACATCAATCTTACCCCCCGTGCCTGTGCTCACTCACAATTATGCATTTAGACAGTAAGGGCGTTGGTTAGAGTTGGGGTGGAGGGGAAACTGGCATAATGCCAGCCTTTGCTCCTTCTTTTCCCTTTTTTAAATGCACTTTACAACAACACACACCAACAGCACATTTGGGGACGGGTGTGTGTGTGTCGGGGTCTAGATTTGTTAATTTCAATTTTATTTATTTATTTATATAAATGTATGTAGCATATGTATATGTATATTTATATATATATTTTTGTATATATATATTTTTTTCTCTCGCCCCCTGGTTCCCTGGCGGCCATTCTGGGGGTGGGCCGTCGGATGTTGTCCTGGACTATGGGAGGGTTCGGGGCCTGAGGGTTTGCCGTGGGCGAGGCTGGTATTGCGCTCTACCTGGGGCTGCTGGGCTCGGGTGTCCTGTCATGTCGGCAGGGCGCGGGTTGGGCCGAATCTTGGTTGTCGGCTACTCTCCACCCCAGAATGAATGGGCCTACCTCCTGGGCTTGGGTGTGGGCTGCCCCATGTAGGGAGCAGGTACATGTCTTGGACCTAGGGGGTATAGAGTGTGCATCAGGATTATGAATGGAACATGTCGTTGTAGTTTCTCTCTGTGTGAGTAAGGATGAGGGTGGGTCTGAATGAGTGTGTCTGTGTATGAATGTCTAATTGTCAGGCTGGGACTTGGACTGCCCCCTCTCTGTTACATCTAAGGCTACTCTGTGTCGTGCTCCTACTACGTGGCCCCCGGGTGGATGTCCCTTTGCCTGAGGGCGTACTTGGGGCCCTCGCTGTTGGGGGATGGGTGCTTGGGCGTGTGTCGGCTCGGCCTGGTGGCTGCCTGGTGGGGCTCGGGTCCTTTGGTCCTATCGGGTCTGGGCCTGAGGGGTGGGCGTCCCCGGTGCCCGGGCCTCTGTGTCCGGCCCTGGGGCTACATCGGTGCAGCGGGCTCCGGTGGGGGCCTGTGAGTCTGTCTCTGTTGGCCCCGGGGGGTCATTGTGTGTAGTCGCTGGTGGAGCTCTTCCCGTTCTCCCTTTTGGTCGGATCTGGGGAGTGGGTGAGTGGCTCGTCCTGTTCGGGTGGCCCTGGGGACTCCGGGCTCGGGGTCCTTCTTGGGGTCTTGGGCTATGACTGCCCCTTCGTCTGCCTCGAGCCCTAGGGGGCGGATCTCTGATGCTTCGCGGTCACTACTGAATGTTCTATTTGAGGAACCTTATTCACTTATGCATGCTCACAACCACACACATATGGATGTAGGGATTTATATGTAGATATCATAAGCAGATACAGTATGTAGATGGGTATATGACTGAATATGAATGTATATGTATGTATACTGTATATATATATATTTGTAGGTATGGGTATGTTTATTTATGGAAATCTACTGCAAGGTCATGAATATTATTACCATAGTCTTTATGCATGTGTGTTTCGTTGCTATGTTCTGTCATGTACTTTGCAGGATTGCAGACGGAGTTTGGATGTGTTTGCCTTGTGCTCTATTTTGTGGATAATTGTTGTGTTTTGTTGTCTTACTTTCTATCTTTCCTTTTTCCCTATTAAAAAAAATTCTTATCGGTGTGAGAGGATAGCTGTAAGGTGAGAAGGGAGGCCATCTATAAAAGGAAAGAAAAAAAAGAGGGTTGGTCCTAAGACTGAGCCTTGTGGTACACCATTTTAACTGTTAAATAGCTGGAAGAAGTACCGTTAAGTTGAACACATTGCCTCCGATCGGAAAGATAATTAGAAAGCCAACCAATGGTGTGATCTGAGAAACCGATTTCTGAGAGCTTATGACACAAGATGTTATGATTCACAGTGTCAAAAGCTTTAGACAGGTCTAGGAAAAGCGCAGCACAATAATCCTTAGCATCCAATGCTTCAACAACGTCATTAAGAACCTTCAGAGAAGCAGCCGTTGTGCTATGTTTTTTCCTGAAACCAGATTGATGGAGGTAAGATGTTAAATGAGTCCAGATAATTTTTGATCTGAGAGTTTATCAGTTTTTCTAGAACCTTGGCTAAAATGCAGTTTAGAGATTGATTGATAGTTGTTCAGTGAGGTGGGATCACCTCCCTTCAGCAAAGGAAGAACAAAGGCTGTTTTCCAAGCATCCGGAATGGAGTTTTGGCTTATTGACAGATTAAAGATGTGGGTCACAGGGACTGAAATGATATGAGCAGCCAGCCTTAAGAAATAAGGTGAAAGTTCATCTGGGCCTGCAGATTTTTTTAGGATCAAGGTCTTTTAACAATTTATTTACCTCACTGACTGAGAACGGAGAAAAGGTGAAGGTGTGATTAACTGAGGATTGACTTGTAGGAGGGATTTGATTTGTAGAAGTTTGATTATTAGATGAAGTGGCTGATTTTCCATTTGTAACTGTGTCAAATAATGAACTAGAAGCAACAAAATGTTTGTTGAAACAGTTCAGGATCTCGTGCTTATTTGACACAGGAACAGAGTCAACAAGAAGTTGTGATGGGAGGTCAGATGATTGGGGGATGCCTGAGAGAGATTTGATGGTTTTCCAGAATTTTTTTATGATCGTTTAGATTTTTAGAGGTCTGAGATAAGAAATAATTATGTTTTGCGGCTTTGATGGCATTTATTCCTCAACTGCCGAAAATTCAACCAATCAGTGTCTGAGTCTGATTTTCTTGCTGCCGCCCAAAGATGGTCTCTCCTAAGCAGGAGGTCAGCTAGTTCAGGAGTGAACAAGGGGCTGTCACGACCCTTTATCCTGAACTGCCGGAAAGGAGCGGGTTTGTTTACAAAGTAAATGAAACTAATATGAAAATAGTTCCAAGCGGTGTTCACGTCGTTGATTAATAGAATACGTTGCCAGTCAAAGTGGGATAGATCCCAGAGGAAAGACTGTTCACAGAAACGTTTCAAATCCCTTTTTTGAATCATTCTGGGCTTAGCAGGTGGAAGTTTAGTAGATCTAAGAGCTGCTATTACGGAATGATCACTCAAAATGTTAGCAAATGCACCTGTACCAGGAAATTTGGCAGGAAATGGGCAGCACGGTGGCGCAACTGGTAGAGCTGCTGCCTCTCAGCGAGAAGGTCCAAGGTTCACATCCCGGCCGGTCCGGGGGCCTTTCTGGGTGGAGTTTGCATGTTCTCTCCGTGCATGCGTGGGTTTTCTCCGGGTGCTCCGGTTTTCTCCCACAGTCCAAAAACATGCATGTTAGGCTGATTGGTGACTCTAAATTTGACCTTAGGTGTGAGTGAGACAGGTCCCTCTTGTAAATGAGTCCCTGTGGCTCAACGAGGATAGCCTGAATAAATAAAGGTTGAATGAATGAATGAATGAATGAAATTTGTGAAGTGCATTTGTGAAAAACAGATCCAAGATGGACGATTTTTCGGGACATTTTTTGTTTGGTCTGGTGGGAGAATCAATAAGTTGTGTTAGATTGAGAGCATGAATTCCTGCATGAATAGATGAAGCTGAAACACCAACAAGCTTCAGGGTCAGCTGATCACCTTGTTACAAGTTCTGGAAGTTATACTTCATTTAAAGGGAACATACATTTTGTTGTATGTTACATTTATGCTCAACAGATCTTAAGATTCATTTTATTTAGTTGTTTTAGGAAACTACACATGCACTTTTCTTTTTGTGGTGGATTTTGTTGATCTATATTTTGTGCAGACTTTTTCAATCTAAATAACAGATCATTTTTATTTTTTATTTTTATACTTGGAGACTGAATACTTTACTAAATAAAGTAATTTAAGTAAAATTACCCCTTGTTGTTTTTTTTTAAATTTTATATAATACTGCAAAGCAACATGTTAAGTGAATTTTGTGATTTCTTTTCTTTGTTGTTTTAGGGATGGGAACCGAGAACCGGTTCTGTTAGAGAACCGGTTCTTAATAGCCCAATTCCATGGAATTGTAGGATGCTTGTCTTAACGATTCAGCTTATCGGTTCTGCAGACTCATGGTGGTGACGTATTTAAGCGCCGACATCACAGACACGCGCCGCGCCCGAGTGGTGGTGGCGTGGTGGTGATATAACAACTTGTTATATCACGAATTTTATCGTTATCGTGATAATGCTCTGAAATATCACAATATAATTTTTGAGCCATATTGCCCACCCCTAGCTGGAGCTTCAGGGGTGGCTGCAATAAGGCCGGAGCGTCGCTTTACTGCGAGGGCCTCAATGCTGCCTGCAGCTTTAATCTACGGTAGTTTGAAATCTGCGCATTTCGGTGAAAAGCAACTACCGTATTTTTCGGACTATTGGTCGCGGTTTTTTGCCTATTTTGCATGCCCTGCAACCTATTTATGGATTTTTACCACTTTCGGCCGCTAGGGACGCATGTTAGTACCAGTTTCGGCTGCTAGGGGTGCAAGCAGTACCAGTTTTGGCCGCTAGGGGCGCTAAAGAGGCCTTTAGACTGTTTACCGGTACTTGCAGACGTGCGTGCCTGGAGGCGTTACCTGTTTGTGTATTGAGGATAAAAACCCATCACCCAAGCGACATCTCTGAGAGTGAGTGGAAGAATACAGAAGAAAAACGAAGGACAACAGAGAATACCAGAACCATGCCGCTGAACTCGAGGTCATAAAATACGCCGTGGAGCACGGGAACCATGCCGTTGATCGCCACTACGGGGTCAGCGAAAAAGTGATCCGGGGCTGGAGGAAATCAGAGGGAACACTCCAAGCCATGAAGCGCTCCAAGCGGGCCAACAGGGGCCAGAAAGCGGGCTAGCCACAGCTGGAGCAGACGGTCAAGTCCTTGGTCCTCGTCGAGCGCGCCTCTGGGAGAGGGGTCTCCATTGTGCAGCTGCATCTCCACGCCATGGCGGTAGCTAAGGACCTGGAGCTCTCTGAGTTCACAGGTGGTCCTTCCTGATGTTTCAGGTTTATGAAACGCCATGATCTGTCCATAAGGGCCAGAACCATGATGTTCCAGAAGCTACCCGTGGACTTCCAGGACAAAGTGGACAGCTTTCGTGCCTTCGTGTCTCGCCAGGTAAGCTAACACGTTTTTTTGTGTGTGTTTAACGTACCGGTATCTTGCTAAATTTTAATATATTAATTTAATATAAAATGGCGCGCTCACAGCGAGTTTGTGGTCTGTGAGTGCGCGCTCGTTTCTTTTGTTTACTGTACGCTAATGTCTGCTTTCGTGCGTGTCTTCGTGTGTCGCCAGGTAAGCTAACATGTTTTTTTGTTTGTTTTGTGTTTAACGTACTGGTATCTTCTTGCTAACTTTTTATATATTAATTTAATATAAAATCGATAGATAAAGGTTTGGAACGCACATGTGGACAAACAAACAAACAAACATTTTTAATGTTGCAGGTCTGTTTGCGCACTCACAGCGGGTCTGTGGGGGTCTGTGGGTGCGCGCGCTCCATTCTTTTGTTTACTGTAGACCTAAGCTAATTTCTGCCTTTGTCTGTCTCACGCAAGGTCCAGACGCATTGAATTGCTGCGGACCACGTTATTAATATGGATGAAGTCCCCCTTACATTTGATATTCCGATGGGAAGAAGCGTCTCCCAGAAGGAAGAAAAATCAATAAACATTCTAACCACAGGCCATGAAAAATATCATTTTACTGTAGTTCTGGCCTGTGGCGCAGACGGCTGCAAACTACCCCCACTCGTCATCTTCAAAAGAAAAACAATGCCCAAGGAGGACTTCATTCCCGCATCATGGTGTCTGTGAACCAGAAAGGATGGATGGACGAAGCCATGATGCTGTTCTGGCTGAACAAGTGCTTTGTCCATCGCCCTGACGGCTTCTTCAGAACAAAAAAAGCACCGTTAGTCATGGACAGTATGAGGGCCCACATCATAATAGACTCCATGAAAAACAAAATTAAATCATTGAACACCGTGCCCTACATCATTCCCGTTGGGCTCACAAAATGCTTCAGCCACTGGACATCAGTGTCAACCGCAGCTTTAAGTGCGCTCTTAGGAAGCTTTGGGAAGACTGGATGATGTCTGGAGAACACTCTTTCACAGCCACTGGGAGAATGAGATGTGCCACATTCTCCCAGGCGGTCGAGTGGATAGACAAGGCCTGGGCATCGGTCACCACCAGGACCATAGTGACTGGTTTCAAGAAGGCCGGCATACTGCCACCATCAGCTGGAGCTGCTGAAGACTCGGACAGCGGTGAGGAGAAGGAGGAGATGGAGGGACCGTTGACAACTGGAAACCTGCCTCGTTCTCTTGCCCAACTGTTTGCCAGTGATACAGAGAACGAGGAATTTGAAGGTTTTGAATAGGGTAAACAATTTGCTTTAATAAAAACTAGGGATGTCCGATAATATCGGCCTACCGATATTATCGGACAGATATTGGAATAAAAATGTAAAATCTCTACATATCGGTATCGGTTTCTCTTCCGATAACAAAAGCCCGATAAAATAACACTTATTTGTGCACTTTTGTTTCTTTTCTTTGCAGTTTACCTCATTTCTCAAGTGTTGTTTGTACCTCATAGAAATGTGCAATCTTCAAAATGTTATTGTTGCCAGCCACATTTTATTTAACAATGAAAAATTATAGTAGGCTGTACATTTTACTTGTTATTTTAGTTGACATTACATGTTCCAAGCACTTTTACAGCTACAATGTTTAATTTTATTTGTTAAGTCAAATTTGTCCTAGCTATAGTGGGTAGTTTTTCCATAACTTCAGTTGAAATGGTTCTTATTTTCTACAGACTGTTTGCCTATGGAATGTATCCAGTGGGGCAACACAATAAAGCAGACAAAATGTCCCTGACAGGAGATATATAATTTCACCTTAATATCGGTTTGTAATATCGGTTAATATCGTAATCGGAAATTAAGTGTTAAACAATATCGGCATATCGAATATCGGCAAAAAAGTCAATATCGAGCATCCCTAATAAAAACCGTAAAATAAATATCTGTTTCTGTCATCTTTATGGGCGGGTGTACTGGTAGTAATTTTAAAGCCGCTTTATTTGTCGTTGTAACTGTCAAAGTGCATTTATTAACAAAAGTTAAACAGAGACACACTCTTACAATAATGTCAGCTAACAAATAAATTTTTTAGACGTTTCTGTAGTTAAATTTTTAATGAAATTCAGCTTGCGCTGTTTTCTGGGTGCGCACTTCGTGTTGTTTACGTTTTAAATTCAGGTAATTTGTAATCATTTATTAACAAAAATTAAACAGAGACACACTAACATATATATTCAGTAGGGATGTAACGGTACACGTGGGTGTACCGAACCGTTTCGGTACGGCACCTTCGGTTCGGTCCACCTGCGTACCGTTTCGGTTAATTTTTCACTCATTGAACGTTATTAACAGTTAATTAACGTTATTAACATATGCACCGCGGAACTAAAATTCCTAGACGCGTTTCAGCACAGAGCTATTATCGCGCAGCACGTACAGCATTTAGCCGTTAGCATCTCATGTGCGGTCTCCTGTTTGGGAACGTTATGGCTTTCTTGTTAAAAGACGAGCGCAAATCCAAAGCTGTGTGTGGATGTTGTTTCACGAAGATTAGATCTTCAGCAGCAACACGTCTAACGTGAACGCGCTTGAAACTACCTCATCCGAACGTGAACGAAGAAACAGCAGCTTGTTACAAACAGCGCTAACAGCAGCTACATTTAAACAACTTCATCAGGTAATTCAGAGCGGTTCAGAGAAATAACAAACTGTATGAGTTTTTAAATCTCTGAATCTAAGTCTGAATGTTGTTTATGCGCAGTTGATACTCGCTATGAGACATTCATCATGTCAACACTTAAGTCAAAAAGTTCAGCTCTTTATGAAATAACTAAAACTGATAATGTCAACAAGTCCTGGAGGAGATTAAACCCCTGCCCTGATGATGAGTGAGAGATTCAACCGTTCAAGAGGTAGTTTTTTTATTATGATCAATTTTTTTTATCATAATCTTATTAACTTATTTTTTTTACCTCTTTGTTTTATTTCCGGTCTGGAGCAGAGGTAGCAGCTGACCTTCCTCTTCAGGGAAATCCACCAGATCACCTGCAGCTAAGAAGTGTGTGATGACTGAACTAAACTCTGAACTTTTCCAGGGACCTGTCCCACCTGGGGAAGCAGGTCCAAGAGGTTGTGAGTACAGTAATGAGGACAAATACAGCCACACTGCTGCTACTGGACAAAAACTTGATTACAGGTAGTTAGATTGTAAACAGTCTGTTGCTGCTTATTGTTCTGGTTCTGACTGTTATTGTATTTATTAAGATTTTTATTATTGTTAATATAGTTTATTTAGCTAGTGGCTGGGTGTGGCGCTGGTAACGGCGACAAGCAGCAGTAGTGTGTTAAGTGAGCAGCCGACGTGTTTTAAATGTATGTTTTGAATGAGTGAACAAACGTCTGGTTTCTGGTTTTCAAGATTACCATTTGTAAAATGGGAACGGCTTTTTTGAGGCATTTGATGCTTTTTTTCATCTGCGTCATTCACCTGCTCTGGAGAATGCAAGGAGACAGAGTTTTTAAATATAGTCGGGAGCTCCTCCTATCATTTCAAAACATGGCTTTTGGGACTATTGACTCGGCAGCAGTTTTCCCTGTGGAGCTAATTCGGCACAAATCTTCCTTGGGATGGAGCAACAATGGACAAATAAAGAACGCCAACTTTCTGGATTAAGGAAAAGAGGAAGGCGTGGCGGAGTATGACAGCGACTCAAAAGAGATGGTCTCCGTCGGATCCCATTACCTTCTATAATGCTGGCTAACGTCCAGTCCTTACGAGGCAAAATTAATGAGCTGCGGGCTAACGTTCAGTCACTTGAGGAGTACAAGAATTCATGTCTCATTGCACTCACGGAGACGTGGCTCAAAGAGCTGGACGCTGACTCAGAGCTCGTCCTTCCTGGATTCGGAGAGCTGCTCAGACTCGACAGGAACTCCGCGGTGACAGGCAAGTCAGTCGGCGGAGGAGTATGTTTGTATGTCAATGAAAACTGGTGCAAAACTGTCGTTGTGAGGGAAAAACTGTGTACTCCAGACATTGAACTTTTAGCAGTGTCTCTGCGCCCACATTACTTACCGAGGGAATTCCCTCAGCTGTTTGTGATGCTTGTTTACATTCACCCAAGAGCCAACGCTGACGTAGCAGCCCAGACGCTGACCAACACTGTGCGGAGGCTTCAGAGGGACCAAACTTTGTCATGGGCGATTTTAACCACTGTAACCCCGCAAAATCATTGTGTGGCTTTGAACAATATGTCAGCTGTCCAACACGACATATGAAATGTCTTGATCTGTGTTTTGGCTCAGTTAAAGGTGGACTCAGATCTTATCAAAGAGCTACACTTGGAACGTCTGATCACAACGTCATCTATCTGGTCCCAGTTTATCAGCCCATTCTGAAAAGATTTAAATCAGAGCACCGCAGTGTTCCAGTATGGTCGGATGAATCAACCAAAAACCTTCAGGATTGCTTCATGTGCACTGACTGGGAGGTTTTTATTAATGCATGTGAAAATTTAAATGAATTGACTGAAACTGTGTCATCTTACATCACTTTCTGCGAGGATTTGGTAATCCCCCGGAGAGTATGTCATAAATTCCCAAACAACAAACCTTGGTTCTCAAATGATGTGAGGAAAGCCATTGTTGAGAGGAATAAATTGTTTAATAGTGGGGATATGGTTTTGTACCATGAGTCACAGAAAGAAGTTAAAAGGAAAATTAGAATAGCTCAACTTAATTATAAAAACAAAGTACAAAATCTGTTTACCGCAGGAAACTCTCGCCCCGCTTGGGAGGGTGTTAAAACAATGATTGGCATGGAACCCAAAAAGAAGACAGCTGTCGCCAGAGGTGTTTTTACTAACACATTAGATTTAGATGTTTCTAATGATCTGAACAGCTTTTATAATCGTTTTAACCTTCATGATTTTAAGAATGAACTGTCTGTTTTTATCAACGCTGTCCCTGAGCACAACAATAATATGCTCATATCTAAGGGCACAGTGCTTAAACAGCTCAAAGGAGTCAAACAGAATAAAAGTCCAGGCCCTGATGGTATTGGAGGGCGGGTCCTTAAAACATGTGCAGAGCAATTAGCAGATATTCTCTGCCACATTTTTAATAAATCCTTAGAGCTCTGCAAAGTGCCTAACATCTGGAAATCATCCATCATTGTTCCCGTACCCAAAGTTAGATCTCCTAAGGAGCTCAATGATTTCAGACCGATAGCGCTAACTTCACTTGTTATGAAATCCTTTGAGGGAATTGTAAAACAAGAACTTTTGACCCACACTCAGCCATTGCTGGATCCACTCCAGTTTGCTTATAGAGCAGGAAGAGGGGTGGACGATGCTATTGCATCATTACTTAACATTACACTCACTCATCTGGAAGGTGTAAATAATATGGTGCGGATGCATTTTATTGATTTTTCCTCGGCTTTTAATTCCATCCAACCCCATATATTGGCAAAGAGATTAAAATAATGTAATGTGGATATATCCCTGATTGTGTGGCTAATTGATTTTTTAACAAACAGGTCACAACGGGTCAAAATAAATGGCACATTGTCCGATGCTGTGGTGTCCTCCACAGGTGCACCTCAGGGTTGCATTTTATCACCTTTGTTGTTTGTTCTTTATACGAACACGTGCCAAAGTCTTCATGTGAATCATCACATTATAAAGTTTGCTGATGACTCAGTTATTGTGTCTCTGTTAAACGGAAATGTTCCGACAGGCCATGATAATGTTCTGCAGGACTTTCTGGTATGGTGCCAGTCATCCTTCCTGCACATAAATGCATCAAAAACTAAAGTGATGAGCATAGACTTCAGGAAGTCCTCTGCCCCTCTCCCTCCTGTTACCATAAATGGTCAGGTAGTGGAAGAGGTGCAACAATACAAATATCTGGGCGTAATGATGGACAATAAATTAACATTTGAGTCCCAGTCAGATGCAATCTGTCGGAAAGCACACCAAAGGATGCATTTCCTCAGGAAGCTAAGGAGTTTAAATATTGATTGCATTTTTATGAAAATGTTTTACAGCTGTTTTATTGAATCTGTTCTGACTTTTTCATTTCTCTGCTGGTTTGGGATGTTGAACTTGAAAAACCGTAATCGCTTACAGGGTGTCATCAAAGAATGCGGGAAAATAATAGGGACTCAAATGAACAACATCATGGATCTATTTAAATCAAGATCTACATCAAAAGCTAAAAAAAATTTGGCAGATCCCACTCATCCTCTACATGCTCAGTTCAATCTTTTGCCTTCAGGCAGAAGATATGGCCTACCTAAATGCAGAACGAACAGATTAAAAAACTCCTTCATCCCCTCAGCTATTGGATTTTTAAACAAGAACTAGGTTTTAAGCTTATCTCCTTTTACATATTTTTATCTTGGAAATCTTAACTTCATGTTTTTAAGGATGAATAGTTTGCTTTTATTATGCTGTACCTTTTTAGTAATGTTTTATGTATTTTGTTTTGATGGTACTTTTTATTCTGTTTTATAGCTGTATGAATGTGCTGGCTGTCTCACCACCTCTACCTGTTGTAGATGAATTGCCCCTTGGGGACCTAATAAAGTGAACTTGAACTTGAACTTGATTTATTGTAGAGTGCTGTTTATTTAAAATAGCATCCAAATGGGTCACTTTTATTTATTACTACAATACAATACAAACGTATTTTTGGCATACAGTATTTTCAAAATAAACATTTTGGGTGCGCGCTTCGTGTTGTTTACGTTTTAAATTCAGGTGATTTGTAATCATTTTACAAAAATTAAACAGACAGACTAACATATATTCAGCTAATAAATATATTTTTTTAGGTGTTTCTGTAGTTAAATTTTAAAGAAATGCAGGGTTTCCGCCGGCTGCGTGTGCACATATTGTTTCAACAGACGTAGCGAAACAAATTTTTAAAGCCAGCTCATTTCACAATTACGTTCATTTATTAAGGAAAAGTTCACATATTTGCTATAATTTTTAGCAAACAAATAATTGTTTTTAAGTGTTAATCTTCTTAAAAGCCTTGCTGTGCGCTCCTGCGGCAGACATTTGCAACAGAGCTAAACACTCGGTCCACAATTCCGGGTTGTCTTAGCGGTGACGCGTCACGTCAGCGGTGGATGACGCATTACGTCGGCGGTGACGTAGGTGCGACCTATATTACGGTGCGACCCGTTTATGGATTTTTCCAATTTTTTGGCAATAATTGGACAAAATGACCTATATTCCGGTGCGCCCTATAGTCCGGAAAATACGGTAGTTTGCAGGTATGGACTAAACTAACTGAAACTAAAGCAACGGTTAAATTCATTATTTTATTTCAACAGTTTTTGTGTTCTAATGTTCATGTGTTTAATACAAAAGCTAAAAAACATATTTCTTGTGTGAATCTCATCTCTTCATTCAGCAGTACACTGTAAAAAAAATTACAGGTCACATCACAACTGGAGAGACAAACACCCCCATCATTCAGTGCATCATAGCATCCAGGTGAAAAACTGATTTGACACTTTCAGTCTGAAAGACTTCTCCCTCCTGGCTGGGGATGCCCAAAGTCCACAACAAACTTCCCTTTTTCTTCAAAATCCTCCCCCCTTCGAATTTCCTGTTCCTCATCATGTCTCCACAAAGCAGATCACACTAGTGAAATGGCTCGTCTGTCCTTTTCCACTGTCGTCATTGTTGAAGAAATCATCTTCAGATCTCCCCGTCCCTCCACACAGCCCCAATTTTTCATTCATTCAACCTTTATTTAGTCAGGTTAATCCCATTGAGCCTCTAAGACTCATTTACAAGAGAGACCTGGCTACAAACAAAGAATGACGATGACAGCAACAGTAGATTTTCCTTGGACAATCAACAATAGACAATCATAAGAGAGAAATAGTTTTTTTAACAAGTTAAAACAAAGATGTCAAAGTAGCAAAACAGACAGATTATAAGGCAAATGTAGAAAATCTAAAACAGGAACACCAATTGTCCACCATCAGCATCTCTTCACACAATTTTTCATCTGACCACGCTCATTCACTGATATTCAGTCCTACAATAAATTCATTACTTCAATGTCATTACACTTTGCATCCAAGGAGCCACAGTCCTCATCATTCTTGTAAAACTCCCCAGCCTGCACACACTCCCACCCTCTGTCCACAGAATTATAATTCACGTAGGCTGCATAGATGCATCCTGTCATCACTGCAAAACCACCAGAACTGATCTAAAAAAGCTTAGTCTGGTCCTCTGGACATTCAAAAAACAAAGAAAAAAAAGTGTAGAAACGTTTCGTCTTTCGTCCGAAAGACTTCCTCAGTCTGAGATGCTGTATTCAGCTCAGTCTTATACTGTACTGTAAATACCGGTAGCACCCTCTCACAGTGGATCAACCAGTTGGCTGATGACAGATCAACATCATCAGGTCAGGACTCTGTGGTCTACACTCATCTCCACGCCAGCAGTCACTCTTTCAGGGATGAAGATGTTCACATCCTTGATAGAGATGAACAATGGTTTGAGAGAGGAGTAAAGGAGGCCATCTTTGTGAAAAGAAACTGTCCATCATTAAACAGAGGTGGAGGCCTCTGGGTTCAACTGTCCCCTCTTAAGGCCCCAGTACTGTATAGCTCTGCGTTCGGCCGTACGCCGCTCTACGCTGTATGTACGCAGAGGCACAAGCGTAGCCCCGCAGGGCATGAACGCACCAAGCTCAAACTTTACGAACGCAAACGCGTTGTCGCACAATAAACTGCACGGCGCCGGACTGTTTTGTATGTGACACAAATGTATTAAATTTCCCCTCTTCATCCCTGATCTGGCCTTTTTTTTCCCCCCAAAAGTCAAGTGATCGCTTCCTCCTCCGTTGACTCCATGACTGAAATGATGAGAAATTAATGAATTTGTCATGTGCAAATTAAACTCAGGTCCAGTGTGGCCGCACGAGGTTCTGCAGATTTCCTGGTGTAATGGTCTGATGTGTGGGCTGCAGAACCAGCACTCCGTTTTTTTTTTTTAGAACTTTTTATTAAATCTGCAGTATGTAGTTTCTGTAGTGCAGTCTGTAAGTTTTCTAAAAATACATTTTTACATATTTCTTCACACTGTCACTATCTCCTGACAGGCTGATGTTAGACAAAGTAATCTCTGAAAAAACTAAACTTTTGTTTATTGTTTAATGTATATGTATCATTGCTGTTCATCATTCTTTAGTTTGTAGCAGGTCGCTTTCGTAAATGAGCCCTCGAGGCTCAATAAGATTTACCTGACTAATTAAAGGTTGAATGAATAGTCCCCTTGCTTCTCCAGGTGTTACTAAAAGCATTTCTAAAAAGCCACAGTGACCCGCCGTTAACCAGCCAATAAAAACAGAGCTTCTCACTCCTCGTGCTCCTAACACCCCCCCACCCCCGTCCCAGCCCCCACAACCGCGCAGGTTCTTGTTCAAAGTATTGCAAAGCGATGCAAAACTGTTTTGTATGTGACACAAATGTATTAAATTCCCCTTCTTCATCCCTGATCTGGACTTTTCTTTTTTTTTGCCAAAAGTCAAGTGATCGCTTCCTCCTCCACTGACAGAAATGAGGAAATGGATGAATTTGTCACGAGCGAATTAAACTCAGGTTCAACGTGGCTGCAAGAGGCTCAGCAGATTTCATGATGTTCTGGTGTGCTGGACCAGCGCTCCATGTTCTTATTTTATTTTTTAGAACGTTTTATTAACATATACTCACAGAACTTCGCAGCGACTGAGACAGGACATGCAGTGGAGGCAGAGCATTCCAAGCTGCAGCGAGAGAAAGGGGAAGCAGAGCCATATATGGCTCTGAGTGGGGAGGGATCAGAATAATTTCCCTGTTGAAAATTTTCCTAAGTCCTGCGTTCTACATAAACTGCAGAGTGCAGCTTTAACATATAAACACAGAACACTGCTGCAGCTGAAGCTGCCAGCTCGCACCTTTTTTTTCCCACCCGACCTGTCAATCAGTTCAGTAGGCGTGTCAGCAAATGACCAATCAGCGACCTGAATTAGTCCCGTAGGTAAATGCTCTGCCCTGCATCTGCTCAAATGACGTCAAGAATTTGGTGCGAAAACGCTGGAACCTCATGCTGAGCTATACTATGAACTGCCTGCGCATAGAACGCGCGCACGGACCGGCGTACGGCCGAACGCAGAGCTATACTGGAGCCTTTACAATGCTGTTATTGCTAGTATCATTCAGCCTTCTGGAATAGCAAACAACCATCAGGGTGCTAACGATCCATCGTTAGGCTGATGGTCCTCCTTGATCATGTGAGCAGCTGGTTTTGGCTGTCATCAGCAAACTGGTTGATCCACTGTGAGAGGGTGCTATTTATAAGACTAAGCTGAATACAGCATCTCAGACTGAGGAATTCTTTCGGACAAAAGACACATTTTTTTTTTTGAATGTCAAGAGGACCAGACTTAACTTTTTTAGACACTTAAAATATTATTTTGAATGAAACTTGTTGATGAGATCATGAGTTTTTGTTTGTTGTTAGAGCATTTTAACTGTTAAATTACACCACACGCGGCTCCGCCCCGCTCCGGTCCGCAGGTCGCAGCTGAGCGAGTCCAAAGCCCACTGCCTCCGCTCCGCTCAGGTCCGCCTGGATGCGCCGCTCCGAGACACGTGCGAGATCGCGCGATAAATCAAGTGATAAATAAGTAAGTCAGAACAAAACAATTCATTCGGTGGAAGAAGGAGAACAACTGTAGAGAGACTGCTGCCTTGATCTTCTCTCGTAAATGAGCTACATGGTTTGAGCAACAGGAAGTGATGTTTACATTTCAGAATAAAATACGTTTTTATTTATTTATTTCTTGTATTGCGTTTGTAGGCGTAGTCATAGTCATAAATATAATAGTTTAGTCATAGAATAGTCATAAATGATAGTTTGACAGCATTTTTGTACAAATAAATCCGTATAGAGCTAGGATTAGTCCGCCCGTGGTGATTTTATTTTGTAAATACGGAAGTTGTGCTCGTTCCTTTTCCTGTTGGTGCGACGTAATCTTCAAAAGTTGACTCCGGCACAGCTCCGGCGTCCGGCAGAAATAGAAAAATTTCTAATTTTGACGGACTGCCGTCCGCTCTCCGCTGCTCACCGCCGCCGTGCGGAGCCAGTGTAAATTCTGTCATTTATTATAAAGGGTGCGTATTTGCTGCGGAGGTCGGACCGGAGCGGGGCGGAGCCGGAACGCGTGTGGTGTAATTTTGGGGTAATAAATGGACAGTACTGAAGTGACTTTTCTGATGAAGAAATATTTAAACTAATATACCAGAAATTTTCTATTTCTGAATTCCTGGATATGTTGGTGTAGCAGAGTGTATTTTCTAGTTGAAATTGAACGCATCGTGATGCTGTAACAAGCTGTGAAGAAGAGCAAGATTTTAAAAAATCTGAATCGTGGACAGCTTGACTGCAGGATCCAAACAGTTCCTAACACAGCTTAGCTCCACACTTCACTTTAGACTGCAGTAAATAAATACATACCTGTGTAACCCTGATGTTTGGTTTGATACCAGTGAACTGATGAATCGCTCACCCAGGAACTCTTCTCAGCTTCACAACATTTATTAACATGAACTTCATCTGTAACAGAAAAAAAAACATGTGGTTGGTGGTGGTCTGACATGTAGCTCCTGCCCCAACTCTGAGAACGTCAGGCAGTAAAAAATGCCGTCAAGCCAGTCTCCACTTCCAAAATGATGGTTTTGTTGTGCACACAAACACTATGAATTATGGTAACCTTTGTGAGTTTTCAAAATAAAAGCTGTTAATGATGTCATACTTGCTGTTGTTACAAAATTATTTGTGGATGATTTATTTATATTATTATTTATTATATAATATGAGAACCATTACCATCAGGGAAAAGGTATAGATCAATCAAGACAAGAACAAACAGATTTAAATATAGTTTTTATCTGTCCACCGTTACTGAACTTAACAAAATCTGTAATAAAAACTGAATAAGGGACAACTGGTGTAATATCAATCTGCTTGTGTTGCACATTTGGAGTGTTTCAAACCTGTTATTAACTTTAATACAGTTTATATTTTTACATTGTTTTATATTTTACTGTTTTTACTTTTGTTCTGGGAAGCAAACCCAGATTTCACTGTATTCATGTGCAATGATAATAAAGGTCTCTTCTATTCTATTTTGCAGCAGGTTTTGAATTGTCTTCTGCTGAACTTGATCCACCACAAAGACTGTGTGGTTCACAGAGTTTCTATCATCCATCCATCCATCCATCTTCTTCCGCTTATCCGGGGTCGGGTCGCGGGGGTAGCAGCCTAAGTAGGGAGGCCCAGACTTCCCTCTCCCCAGCCACTTGGAGCAGCTCCTCCGGGGGAATCCCAAGGCGTTCCCAGGCCAGCCGAGAAACATAGTCCCTCCAGCGTGTCCTGGGTCTTCCTCTGGGTCTCCTCCCGGTGGGACATGCCCGGAACACCTCACCAGGGAGGCGTCCAGGAGGCATCCTAACCAGATGCCCGAGCCACCTCAACTGGCTCCTCTCGATATGGAGAAGCAGCGGCTCTACTCCGAGTCCCTCCCGGATGACTGACAGGGTATATACAGAAATTCTTGAGTTAAATTTAATACCTTTTAATACCTTTTTAATACCATCACAATATTTTTTAATACCATCACGACACTGAGCTGCAACCGTAGCGGAAACCTCTTGTCCACTGACATGATTTTTCTACTATTCATAAAATTGCTCAAAATATATATATATATTTTATCATTTAAATATGTTCGTTTTTGCAAACAAAATGATAAATCACTTTAATTTTGCTTTAAAAGTGATTTTGAACTTCAAGCCGTGTTTAATCATGGGAAATCCGATTACACGCGAACGCACCATCTGTGACGTAGTGAGAGGCAGAGGGCTCTGGTCTCTTTAATAGCGGACAATTTAAAACCCGACGAATTTAGCAATCTATGTGAAGATTTGAGCTATTTGTCTTCATTTTGGGAAGCAGAAAATAGTTTGGGTGATGGAACAAGAAACAACAGGATCTAATTTAGGTCTGATGCTGTATCAGACTTACCTTCATGTGGAGCTGCTCACACCCGCGCACCGTGACAAGCCCAGAGCTCTGCCTCTCACTACATCACAGATGGTGCGTTCGCGTGTAATCGGATTTCCCATGATTAAACACGGCTTGAAGTTCAAAATCACTTTTAAAGCAAAAATAAAGTGATTTATCATTTTGTTTGCAAAAACGAACATATTTAAATGTTAAAATATATATATTTTGAGCAATTTTATGACTAGTAAAAAAATCATGTCAGTGGATCTTTAAGTTAGCGGAACGCAAGACAGACACATTAGCTAAGATGCTATTTTATGCGTGAAGTTTAACGCTCATGACGGCAGAGCAAAGTATCAGCCACGTCCTTTACAGGTGTATTAAAACGGGCGTCGTCGTGTCGAGTCTGTGGCTGCGTCTGTCCACCACACAAGCTAACAGCTCGTTGATGCTAACCTGCTCTGGAAACAGAAAAAAAAAAAGCTCCTAAAAGTTGAGGAGCGCCTGCAAAGCCGACATCAAGAAATCAAAACTGCCACAGGGAAGATGAACGAGTGCAGATTCCAGCCACCGCATGCTGGGACCTTACGTGTGTGACAGCTGCAGATTACGCCCCCCCGACGCCAAAACATCACGCGGCGGCACTCGACTGTGGTGGTTAGAGCTGCACGCTTTCTGTGCTGATGTACTCCATCTTCTGTTCAGCTGAGGGTTGTCAGAAGGAAAAGCTCTCTTTTCCACGAGCCACACAGAACAAACTCTGTCTGCATCTGAAGGCTTACACCCCCCCAAATCCCCCCCACCACAAGCAAATAGCCCCACGAGTGATGGGAGCTGTTGATCAATGAGCTGCAGAAAGGCTGGCAGGAGACGGACTGTTAGTTCAGTTGATAATGCTCTGACAGAGACGA